>WUAW01004037.1:18720-29036 GCA_017165845.1 Thaumetopoea pityocampa | reverse complement strand
CCCCCCCCCCCTGCCCTACCCTGGGTACGCCCATGCCTACCGCACACACAGTGACACTCACTGTAACGACTGGATTTGTGATAAAAAAAGCTTGTTTTTAAAATTTTCTTTTTTTTCGTTTATTTTTCACTTTTTAGTTCTTTTTAACAACTAATAAAATCTAGCTTTTAAAGTTTTCTTTTTATTCTTTATTTATTTTATATATAATAGTCGAACAACTTAATCATCAGACCCTTGGGCCAGTCCTTGTCAAGACAAATCAAACGAGCCCCAACTCAATAGGGCTGCGTTGTTTAATTACAGAGTTCCCATGGCCACCTTGCAACTTCATCATCCAATTTTCATTTGTCATACTAATTGTTGACCAATTTGCATAAGCATGCAAAATTTCAGCTCAATCGGAAAACAGGAAGCGAGTCAATTTCAAATTGCAAGATTTCATTATAGACAGACACCGGGGCAGATGATACTAAATTTATTTAGGCCTATAAAAAGAATATAAATACAAGGCTACCTCCAAGGATTACAGTAAAGAAAAACAATTCCATTAAAAATTTTTATTGAGTTAACAATAATATTTCAATCAAAACAACACTAAGCTTTAGGTCAAATTTGCATCTATTACAGATTACAAATAGTAATATTAGTATATTTATAAGGCCTCACATTATATCATAAAATATCACATTGATGCAAATATACATTATTATTTTTATGAAATGAAATACATAGCTAGATTTATATCCATAAGAGCATCCATACCCATGAATCTATGGGATAACAGTAGATCATCAATACCCAAAGTAGTTTATATCGACCTCCAGAGGTCGACGATGACGTGCAAGGGGTCCACACCAACTGTCAAAATACATGAAGTTAACAAATTTACAAAAATTTCATAATAAGTACGCTTTGGGGATACCCAAAGGTGAAAATGTTCCAAATGGTCTATAAGACAAAAAAAGTTTGAGAACCTCTGCAGTAGATGTTCACAAAAAAAGCTAGGAAAAGGATATTTTGTTCACCCTAGCATTATTGCAATCTAGTAGAATCTGCTGTTATTGCAGTGTGTGGATGATAGTTTGGCATTATGTGCCTTCCAAAATATGAAAATGTTCACATACTTGATCAGGGTTGAAGCCCCACACTTTGAATGAATACCAAGGCGAGGCCGTATTCACTCTATCTATGGTTTCATGACTGTGACTCTGTCTATACCATAGTAACTCATTTAGACTTTGATGGCAAAATAATAACTTCATTTTATGAATATAAGCCTATGTGATGTGCTAAGTGTCGACAATATACATATGTATTCATCATAATATAATAAAAGCTATATATTTTTTCATATAAATTTCTTTCAGTCATATAGGAACAAGCTATTACAGTAATATGCTTTATTTTTCCTTTATACAAAGTGACACTGAATAATTTTCTAGTCAATAATAGCTGTTTATAAGAACAACGAAAATGGATGTATTCAATATATTTAAAAGTTAGCAAAATGATAGATGAAAAATATATTTTTTTTAAATAGCAATTAAAATTAAATTCTCATATATTTAACATTATTTAATTAAGTATTATCAGACAGAATATATTTAAGAGACCATTTATATAAATATATATGGGTATGTTATTTATAAAATCACCTTGTATAAACCTTATATTTTGTTGAAGCTACCTCTTATTTATTTCTGCATATCTAATTTGTGATAGCAGTTACTGATAGAAATTATTATCATAATTAATTAAGTCCTTAATTAATTAATTTTACCTTTCATTAAGTCATTCGTTTGCCTAGTCAGGTGTTGAATATATTAATTGTTGAATATATTATGGAGAATTGTAAGCTATAGCTTACAATTCCCCATATTCAGGTCTGCCATGCACTATTTTGTCAGAAAATTGAAGAAGAGTGATTATATAGTTTTGGTTATATGCCATGTGTACTCTGTTACTTTGGTAATGATGATTTTACTTGGTAAACAATTGTTTACCATCTTTTTATTTTATTGCCATCATTGTTTTATAATTTTGTCATGTTCAACTGTTATAAAATTATTTTCTATTAAGATTGTATTTTTATTTAGTAAATACTAAAAACTGTATTAAGCGGTATTGTATTTTATATTATTAGTACTATCAGTAACAACAATCAACAAATCAACTCAAACTCACTCATACTTTAACAGCTGAATTAGTATTACTATCAAGACCATTGGTGATAGGTTGTATATCTGTTCTTGGCCTTCGGAATAGCAGAACATGAGGCTCCGGATTGTGGACCATAAAGTGCAGCCAGCCTGGAGATTGTTGAACACCAAGATTGCGCCACTCAGTTTCTGTCATGAGGTGTGACTTGGGAACAAGTCGAGCGATGTCAGGAGGTAGAATGACATGCCTGGAAGATTAATTGTCAGTTTTAGTTGTGCTATGTTTTACTATGTTAGACATACAGATCTGCCTACTTTTGCCTGTCTGGTTTTCATATTATTATTAACACTTAGTCTGTTGAAATTAATATCTAGCATATTAAAGAATGCAGTATGGCACAAGTATAGTAATAGCATCAGTCTTTTTCCTTCTGTGGATGCCGTGAGAACCAGCTAAAGGATGTAACAGAATAGGTAGCAACATTATCCTGTTATGACCATGACCAAATATAATGATTCAAATTCAGTGAGAATTATTGAATGACAAATAAGAATGACTCCAAATATATTTTAGGTTAAATCTCTATATCAGTTCCTATACTTATGTTTTCCTCGTTAATTCTTTATTTCCTCATCTTAATTATATAAAAGATATTAAATATTTTACATACTTTATCCATTATCTAGTAAAGATGCCTCTACCACTTTGCCATTATATATATCTACACATATCTCACACTCATCATTCATACATTTTAGGTATATATATCACAGTACATATTGACTATCACATGTTGAACACAGTACTCTTGCCTAGCCATAGACTTATATGGACTAGTGCTGATAATGAATTAGAAATTTGTCATTTATAGTCCATACTCGGCAGTCATATTGGAGAATCTAGAAGATATTTGTTAGGGTTTACTGTTGTTTATGTAACCCTCAGCCAGTTCTTGCAGCACCCACGGTAAGAGTTGATGTGGCCCTAGCCACTTCATCTTCATATTTTGGCAAATTATAATATAAATATATTATAATCAAAACCGTCGATTCTCCAAGTCGATAATGATTTACAACGAACATATGTATTTGTTAGATTTATATGTACCATGAGATAATTTCAAATGTAAGTTATGAGTTATCTACTAACCGATATTCGTAAATGTCATCCGTGTACCTTTCAGAGTATTGAATTTGATCAACAGGCATTGTCCAAATTAATTAATTGGAACTAATTACACTAGCGGTAACGGTATGTTGAATTCTTTAAGAAATTATTCTGCGAAAATCTCGTAAATTCGTGAATAACTAACATCCACTTCACTTTCCACTTCACTTTTAACGCAGCAAAATCAAATTTGACATTGTATGGTTGACATTTGATAATATGGTTGGCATTTACGTGTTGCAGAGTTGCCAACAACTTACCTTTTAAAGAATGATTACTCGTGAGTCACGAATTTGAAACGTGCTAGAAATATGTATATAAACCAGATTGAAAAAGGACTGACTATAAATTTTTACTGTCAAGTTAACTGACATCATTATCATCAACATCAGCACGTGGTAGTCCACCGCTGGACATGGGCCTCTGAAATTTTCAGAGATTATCTATTCATAGCCAAGTAGATAGAATCGGAAATAAATTTAATGAATCTGAACAAGTTGGTATAGTAGTATAATACATCACTATATTTCAATGCCAATTATATTTATATTGGGCCGAACCCGGTTTATTACCTATATCAACAAGTTACGTCAACTCCAGTAAGCAAAATGCAAGTTGTAGGATCTTTACTTACAACGATGATACAGTACTTCTCATTTATGGATTTACCTGGAATGAAATTAAAACTAATTCTGGATTTGCTCTGTCCCGCGTTATGCAAGGATTGTGTTACTAAACTAGGTATGTCATTAAAGTTGACTAAAAAACTTATAGCGTAACTTAATTAATCAACTATACTTAAACTTAAAATGATAATGACCCGTGATGACGTTAATAATTACGTCAATAGTTATAGGTCGAAGTGTGACAAGAGTGACGGGATACTTTCCGATAGGAAAAGGGAGGATGTTCCAAACAGACGAGTTTGTTCTAGCGGGGCAACCACTATCCCAGTAGTTGATGTCAGGATGTAGCGATGTTTGATAGCGATTTAGTATATATACAACAGTATATATACTAAATCGCTATCAAACATCGCTAGAGTGGAGAGTTCAGGGTTCTATGTTAATGTCGTCGCTCAAGAGCTGCGCCATTTATTGAAGATTCATGGCACTATATAGCAAAGTAGGTCGCCACAAACTATTCATGATATATCCATGAAGGAAATTTCTAACAAAATGGCATTCTTTTTAAACGCTTTATATTAGCTTTTCTTGTATCTATCTATCTGTGTAATAGAATCTTTGGACAAGATTTTCACCCACTTATAACCATCGGATCAACTTGAAACTTTGCATACTTCTAAAGGACCGATGATAATAAAATAATTTCATAAATATTTTCAAAGATCCTGGCCAGGATCATCAGGATATTCAAAAAAAAAAACTCGAACTAAAAAAATGAAAAATAAATAATAGTTTACAAAAATTAAACAACACGCTTTATAAGAAAACCGAACTAAAAAATAAAAAAAAATTTACAATCAAAAGTATGAGGCGCGCTATGTCAATTAATATATTTTATAATAAACAGATATTGCCAAAAGTAGTCTCCAAGAAGAAAACGTAAAAATCATAAAAAGCACCCCACGCTTTTGATTGTAAAATTATTTTTTATTTTTTAGTTCGGTTTTCTTATAAAGCGTGTTGTTTTAGTTTTCATAAACTATTATTTAACACGCTTTATTAGATTCACCTGTATGTATGTAACGGAATCTTTGAACTCGATTTTTACCCACTTTAAAAGGTTAGATTAATTCGAAATTTAGCACAATTGTCAAGGACCGATGACAATACAATAATTTAATCATCTTGTTTGTTATAGATCGTAATAAAAATAAAAAATAAACTATACTGTAAAAACTAAAAAATACCCTTTTATAATTAATCGAACTAAAAAGTAAAAAATAATTTCTAATATAAGAATTGAATGATTACACTAACTTTGCATTACGGAATAGAACTACTAAGAAATTATAACAATTGATATCGAGCACCGCATGCTTTTACCACAATGACATTAATTTTCCTGTTAATCATTTATAATTCAATTATAATCAATAATTCTTATACTAAGAATTATTTCTTACTTTTTAATTCGATTAACTACAAAAGCGTTTTTTTTAAACTATAATTAACTGTAATCTAAATTGATTTTGATGTGTCCAGATATGTTAATATCTTTAAGTCCATTTTTTGTACGTTTTTTTTTTTATATACTCAGAAAACACGTGTTAACGAAATTGTAGGGTAGTTATATAATTATATTAATATTAGGATAGATACAATGAGGGTGGTTCATATAATAAATCAGTTAGCTCACAGCCGGCTTTTCATTGACATTACATTGGCGCAGTCTGTAATAAAATCTAATAATTAAGTGAAATAATTAATAATAATAATAGTTAAGTTTTAGTGTGAAAAATAAAACTTCGAATTGTATAGTTGCTGATTTTTACATTATGTTCTAAAAATTTATAAACATTAAACGATAGTGCATTTATACTCTTCGAGAACAAAGTTATGGAAATGGATAGCATGATAATAATGGACAGCAAGGCAGTGCTGAAACAACCGGTCACATTATTCAATCACAGGGACCCCAGTCGCTGTAGCGATTCAATAATACATCCCACAAAATACGGTGACCACGTGTTTAAGGAGACAATCATGAACTGCGGGATTGTTTTTGAAGACTAATAATACTTCCTTGAACTACATGAAAAATAGAATTACACACTAATATTTATATGAATAAGCTCAACAGGTCGCTCGCCCATTATAAGCTTGTTTACCATTACAAATTTGGGGTTGTAATGGATTATCCGGCCGATAATTCTGCGATAAGTCTCGATATCATCAAGCAATTAAAAAATGGGATGTAATCTATTACGATTGATTGATTTGCGAATATCCGCCGGAATATTGTAAATAAATAAATAAATATTCATGGACATTTCACACAACGTCAATTTCAACGTCAAATCATCATATTATTAGCCGCGGGAACGCAATGAGGAACTTTAACATTTTTAACCTTATAAAATGGCTGCGTCGTGGTTCGCCACCCGACACGTCTCGTTGCCCGCGGGGGCGA
This sequence comes from Thaumetopoea pityocampa, assembly GCA_017165845.1. Taxonomy (NCBI): domain Eukaryota; kingdom Metazoa; phylum Arthropoda; class Insecta; order Lepidoptera; family Notodontidae; genus Thaumetopoea; species Thaumetopoea pityocampa. Next base: position 22,613 of record WUAW01004037.1, on the reverse strand, counting down.
AATGTAGGCTGCGGATAGCCCAGAGAACAGATAAAAACCGAGTTCTGTGGGATAGCCACTCTGCTACATTGAACGATCGTAGCAGGTGGAAAGAAGCGGTCTCTGCTTACCCCAATGGGAAAGAGGCGTGACTGTATGTATGTATGTAGTATATACTATGGTCTCTGTCTACCCTTATGGGATATCGGTGTGAGTGTATGTATGTATGTATCATATTATCACCAGCCCGTGGAATTCCACCGCTTGACATAAGCCTTTTCCTTAAAAAGAAGGGATTTGCCATCGCCGCAGATTTTGATTGAATAAAAGGATAACGCTGCTGCTCATTACCGCGGGACATCTCTCAGCTGGTCCTCACAGTATCTACAGGATTCTTCCCGTTAACGAATAACGTTATTATTATAGATCTTTGTAACTAGTGAAAGTCAAAAAATAATACTTTAAGTTAGCACAGCTACGAGGCAAGTCCTCATTTATGCCAAAAGAAGACTCACCGTACCTAACTGTATAACGATCAGTACCGAAGCCGATAGACAGCGGTAGTCTGTCACCCCACTTCACCTTAGTTAGTCATTGCAACCATGACTGAAATCACTCTGGATTTCCTACAAAATTTGCTGAAAGAAGATTATCCTTATGTCATCATACAGCATTTTCAGGTAGGCGAGAACCACGAAAATAGAACTCCACGCCCTGTCATTATCTGTAATTAACATTGCAATTTACGAGTAGTCTATCTAAACCGGCTTTGTAAAATCCCCAAAATCACAAACTTTGAGAAAGAAAATTGTTATTATCTCCCGCAATAATTGGGATTTTAAGAATTATAGAAAGTCATTCTTAATACCACGTCCATATTTCAGAAGGGTCTAAACCGTTCCAAATTCCCACCTAATAACTTATTGATAATAAGCTATATCAATTCCATACTGTTTGATAGAAATTAAATCTTTAGTATTTACTCTTTTATTAATTGTTGTGCTATTTATTCTTCTATTAATTGTACTCTGACAGCTTAAATTTTTACTCTCAAATGACTCTGAAAATTGATTGAGAAAAATACAAGGATATTTTACTCAATATTTCTATATTTTACACGACAAATTTTCCACATCGAAGAAGATTGATAGAGAGACAGATGGTAATTTAAACATTTTATAATTGTTTTAGGGTGCCCCAGGCTCTAAGCAAGGTGACAATTACACGTCAATGGTTTACAGAATTACCCTGACTGGCACCAAACGACGAACCGAGCCTCATAATTCCGAAGAAACAGAAGAGCCTTGGCATAACTCTATCATATACAAATGTCTGCCGGAAAGCACCCTTCGACGCGAAGCCTTTAAAAGCGACGAACTATTTTGCAACGAAGTAGCTTTTTATAACAAAATATGGCCATGTTTATTTAGCTTCCAGGAGCAATGGGAAGTGCACAATCCGTTTCGGGCCATACCAAAATGTTACTTAGCTCGAAACGATTGTGTGGTACTAAAGGATTTAAAGCAACAGGGGTTCGTGATGCCTGACCGTCGGCAGGGGTTAAATTTGGAGCAATGTTACTTCGTTTTAAAGCACTTGTCGCAGTTCCACGCTTTGTCTTTAGCGATGAAATGTCACGATCCTGAGGCGTTTTATGACCTGCTGAACGTTAAGGATGGAATAACTGAAGGTCAGTTAATTGATCAATCTGAAGTTAAGCGTTTTACTTATTAAAGTTTATTGAAGTGGCTGTCGGCCATTGTTAGACCAGTTCTCCTAAACGAAAGCATGAAGTGACAAACTTTGTTTCGACATCCAGGAAGTTTTGCATCATGCATTTGAAGAGGCTGAGGTGATTGAGCGGAGTTATGCAGCCTAAATATATACATAACCCATATCTCCTGAGTTGTCTTGGTATCTATAACATGACAGACAAACATTAAGAGCGTCGGATACGGTGGTTTAACCACCTCATTTGCAGACCTTGAAAATATCTGCGTAGAAAATGTCTGATATGGTTATACTTTGAGTACTATCATAGAGGCCGCGCCTCTTTTAACAAACAGAGATGCCTGCCGCATTCCACCGCACCGAAGACCCAGATATGTCTTATATGTGGGACTCGTATCCTCTAAAACCATTTAGCGTCTTCCTACAATCTCAAAATATCTTTCCGAGAGCCGCGTTTGATGGAGCCTAATTTGTAGTCGGTTGTTGAATGGCATCGGAAAGATGGCGTCTCTCCATCTCTTACCTCAGATGTTGGAAGAATCAGCTAAAGGATGTACCAGAATAATGGGCAGCACATTGACGAATTACATCAATGGGACAGTACCATTATCTTGTTATTCAATCAAAATTTACTGCAATCTCCAAAGACATCCATCAAGCATGGAGATATGGCAAATCCCTGCTCTTTAAGAAGTAGGTAAGCCTATGTCCAGCTGTGGTCTTCACGAGTTGATGATGATGACGATGATGAAGTGGTGGGCATTCATCATCAGATTAAATAACGTTTACGCGCCTGGGTGTTAGATGTTCACCCATTCTAACATTTAATTTAAATCTTCCCAGTAATTCGTAGCGCACATAAAGAATTCGCTCAATCAGGTGTTTTAAAATCAGAGGTCAGTTAATGATCAGGATCCATGCTCTCCGTTGCATCACTCTTAGCCGGGCTAACATCAGGGAGAAAAGCTTAACAAGATTCACTTAAATGTGAAGGAAGGTCTCAATTTCATCCTGTAGCTATTTCATTCGAGTAGACTACAAATCCTTCAGGTATAAGATGGCCACCCAGTTATTTATGGCTGTCTGTTATTTTTTAAATGTTCACAGAGGCATATCATTTATATTCTCTTAATATTTGCTTTTCGCAGTTTTCTTCGTTAAAGAAAACGATGATTATTACAAAAATTACTATCGACAAGCGACCTACAATGCAATATCCATGGTGGAACAGGAGCTCTCCGGCTCTGAAGGCAGTGAACTATACCTTTCCAAGTTCAAACAGTTCTGCAGTGAGGAAACATTTTTCAGTAGCATGGTGGAACTAGTCGCGCCTCGGGAGCCGCTGGCTGTAATTTGTCATGGCGACTGCTGGACTAACAACTTTTTGTTCCGCTATTTCGACGGGGAAATCACCGAGGTTAGTGTTTTAAAATTTTACATCACGTTTAGACTATCAACAGCATCTATCGAAGATGTCATGTTGATCTCAAAGCGGATCTTAGCATCCGACAACAAAAGATGCTACTGTTTCAATCATTAGGCATTCTCCTTCCAATCCAGTAGACGAAGTGTGGCAATCCGGGAGTGTTTACTGTTAAAAAAATAATTAATTAATCATTTTTTTTATTGAAAGACAACTCCCGAAGTAGGATTAATTCCTGTGTCGCGGGGAGTTTACAAACATTCAAATAACGGGAACACAGAACACCCAGACTCAGAACAACAATTTGTGGTTCACACAAAGTTGTTGTCCCGTGTGGGGATCGAACCCACAACACTCGACAGCGCAGTGGAGAAGCGGCTATGTAAAACATTGCGCCATCCGTGCAGTTCAATTAAAAATTGTCCAATTAAAAGTGAATTAAAAATTGTTTAATTTTTGAAAAAAAAATTAAGCTTTGTATACTCACAATCCAACATGTATTAATATTGATTTAATATTATACCTTTAAGTGCATTAAAAAGATAATTCTCCTGTTTTAGTAACCGCCGTTAAGGTACGAAAACTCAAGTAAAACTAGTTAGAGGAAACCGACATTCATGCAGGTGGAGTCGCGGACAAAAGCTAGTATTAGAATAATATATGTCAGAATTCAATAGCTCGGCCACATAATGGTGACGCGAATCGTGCTGTGAAGCGAGAATTTTTGGGCCGACCAGTCCTAGTCTTGGCTGTCGTCCGG
>WUAW01004036.1:6276-24056 GCA_017165845.1 Thaumetopoea pityocampa | reverse complement strand
TGATCGCTTTTCCACTGCGCTGTCGAGTGTTGTGGGTTCGATCCCCACACGGGATAACAACTTTATGTAATCCANAGTGGTCGCTTTTCCACTGCGCTGTCGAGTGTTGTGGGTTCGATCCCCACACGGGATAACAACTTTATGTAATCCACAAATTGTTGTTCTGAGTCTGGGTGTTCTGTGTTTCCGTTATTTGAATGTTTGTAAAGTCCCCGCCACACAGGAATTAATCCTAATGCGGGAGTTGTCTAAAAAAAGCTGCACTTGAGTTTACTCGATTAGCGCGAAGTTGAAATCAAACGCGTCGTAAATAGATTGCACTGAATCAAATGAATTACTCTTTCTGCTCTCCTGCACTGTTAACACTGTCGTGCATTAGCACGATAGTGTTAACAGTTTCAGAAATAGCAATAAATTATTTAATATCAAATCCAACATAAGGGATCGTTCACCTACCTCTGTTCCTGTTACCTGCTGGTTCGATCAAATTAACGCCATTACGGGACTCAACATACCAATTGCACTGAGACAAGCCGGAGATGCAGTCGCGCGGAGGGAGCTGGTGAACGTTGGTGTCAAAGCGTTTCTTACGGTCACGACCTTCAAAAAAAGTGTTCAATACAGATGAAAAGAAACCAGGCATCTGTTAATATTTCTAACAGCTCTTCCTTTCAACCTTTTTCCTAAATCGTGCGAAAAATAATACTACAATTTTATTTGTTGTTTTGGAATATTTCCCAAGCGTCAGTAAAAATAAACTGAATTATTGACATTAAGTGAGCGACGAGTTCACAACCTGTTGCTCAGAACCACTTCGATCTTTTTATTAGGCGCTGCGGATAGTATAACGAAAGGTGGGTGAAACTTTAACATAGCGTGGCTCTGGAAATCCTCGGGCGTCTCAACTCTAATAACCAAACTTAAATTCTTCTTCTTCTTCATTGTCATCATCCCCCGTCCATATTCATCTCCATCACAGAGGTACGGGCCTCCGCCCATTAGGAGGAGGATTAACCGTAGTCTACCATGCTGGTCTAGTGCAGATTGATAGACTTCACGCATCCATACGGATATGCAGGTTTCCTCACAAAGTTTTATTTCACCGTAAATCAGTTCCTTTGTTCTTGGCTGTAAAATATTACCTACAGGAAATTACTGCAAAAACATCTAAACTGCGACGCAACATGCCCAAAACTTGTATCAAACTATCCCTTAGGGACGAACGGACGAGAATTGAGAGGACATTATAATAAACACCCGTTATTCGGCCTCTAAAGAGGTGCTCAGCGCCGGCGGGATTTGCCCGCGGGCCGGTAGTTTTGTTTTATCGTGGCTTGAACTCAAATTATTATTCGTAGATTGATCTCTATTCTACTGTGATGTGTTTGTTAGAAATTTATGAACAGCCGAGCGCTCGGGGAAGTGGCAATCGATGGATGATTCCATCATCACAGCCCGTAGAAGTCCGCTGCTAAACATTTTATTTTATTTATTTTATTTTACAGTTATTACATGGCTCCCCTCTTTTAGTTCAGTAAATTTTTCGGGAATTACCTTGAAACTGCTAACTTTCGGGAAGTATTGCAATGCTGGTAAATTCAATGTTGTTCATGATTATTGACGATTGATACACGGAACGGTACTTGATTTGCATCTCAAGCACCACAGTAGGCTGATACAAGTCACAGTTGTAAAACAACTGTCAGACGGACCTACCTGTAAGTAGTAATGGGTTGAATGCATTCAATAAGAGTCTAATCAGAACACCAGAGCCGCAATACCGGGACCCTCAAGTCACTGGTGCTGCAGCAATAAGCTGAGACGGGGCCTTTTCGGACGGGCACTTAATAAATAGAACAACTAGTATATTAGGATTATAGGTTTATAATACACTTTCTATATGTTCCTTTTCTTATTTTGTATATTTTCTTTGCTCTCTTGTATTGGTAACTTTATTCGTTGTGCTTGTCCTGAATAAATGTGATTCTTTGTTTGTTTCTTTCGTTCTTTCTTTCTTTCTTCATACGAGAAATTTGCCATAATCTCCGCGCTTAGTAATCGTCTTGGAGACCGTAGTAGAGTTTTATTGAATAAAAGAACATCTTTGCTACTTATTATCTCTTATTTTTTTTATTTCGGGAATAAAATGTATAAATAGAAAGACTAATTAGCTGTGAGTTCAAAAAACAACACAGATGCTAAATTTTAAAGATTATATTTAAATTAGGACTCTGCATCATCGTCTAACATTTGCCTTTGGTCATCGGGATTGCGAGAAACAGGATGGGGCCCTCGGCGTCCGTACGAGTGAATATCTAGAAAGATGACGACTTGCAAGTAAGTCTAATGTTCCCCCGAGGACTACTCAAAAGAGCGTGACACAGAAGACCGCCGGTAATATTTTAAAACGATCCTGGGACCCAACACGCCACCCATCCGTAGCATAAGTTTCACCAGCGAGACATAACTTACACACACACACTCCTTATGAATACTTCAAAATATTTCATCGTAAGTTCTTCATTCAGACAATCCTTGTGTATATATTTGAATGCACAATTTCTTTTGAATAGCAGCAGTGAATTTTAAAAAAAATGAAAAATAAATATTTTTAATAACGAGTAATAAAATTGAATAAAAAGTGTAAAAATAATGCTGGAATCTGGACGAATGAGTCACGTAGTTCTTTTTCTAGCACATGACATACTGTCTGTATGTATGTATATAACTATATACCGTCACTATCTACCCGTCTACTGTTCGACTGCAGGGCAGGGGTCTCTTTCCAGAATGAGAGGGGTTAGGCCAGGGGTCGACAACCTATGACCCGCGGGTCACCGGGTGACCTGTTTCATAATGTAAACTGACCCCGTTTTAGTTTCGAAAATAAAGTACAATAATCATATATGAAAATCAAAATAAAAATAAAAATTGTTCTGGTCCAATCATCTCTTTAACGCTCACATTTTAGTTGATTTATACATATATACATACATACACTCACGCCAATATATCATAAGGGTAGGCAGAAACTATAGCATATACAATATACATACAGTCACACCTCTTTCCTATTGGGGTAAGCAGAGACCACTTCTTTCCACCTGCTACGATAGGGTATAGGATACTACTATCTCGGAAGGAGTAGGAAGAGACAGTAGTAGCTCGGGGGGCCGGGGTCGCTTACCCGTATACTTAAGTCTATTTGCCAGACAGGCTAAAAGACTAAGTACTCCCTGACCTTGATGATTTTAAATTTAAAAAAAACAAAAATGTCTTGGATTCCAACTCGAAATCCAAGACTTGGCGTGCGAGGTATCTCATTTTTTTTTTAATTTTATCAGCCATTGGACTATAAGTGGAAAAGTCAATGCGTCGTACTGTTAAATCAGATATTATATCTTGTTTTTTTTTAATTTTATTTTACACAAGTGATTTATTAAGTATTTAAAATAATGAGATAAAATATTTAATTAATACAATAATCGCAGATTTAGGAAAACATTAACACGGACAGATTCTGTACAAGATCTGAAGTTGTAGAGCGACCGTGCAACGGTGTTAGTGTTTGCTGACGATACAGCTAAGAGCGTATCAAATGACCCTGGCTGACGGGGTGAACAGAAATCAAATTGGGTTACTGCGGCAGGGTATAACAGTACGTAATGTACGGTACAGTCATTGTAATATGTCTTATGTGCCGTATTAACGGCCTCATAAACGCCATTGTTATAATGTAAGGCTTCTCTGTCAACGTAAACTCATGCATATGAATATGTATTTAAATATATCACGTGTTCTTTACACAGGATGGGGCTGCCATAGTTGAAAAACAGTAGGTTAATAGGTTCGCTGCGGGTCTTTTATCGTTGTACGAGTACTTTCAACATTGTGTAGGCATATAGACACGAAGGCAACTTTACTTCAATGAACTTTGAGGTGAAGTTAGTCACAAGATTTGAATTTTAAATGACTATTACTCTTTGACGGCAAGCACTAATTAACTTTATATTTGTTTCACTTTTTCCACCTAGGTACCTAATTGATATCTTTCTTCCACTTCTTTACATGAAAAAAAAGATACCTGCTGTTATGTTTTTGCAGCAACTTTGATATCTTTTTCTTTTCTCATCGATGTTATTTTTCTTCGTTTTTTAATTTTGTTATACATTTTTGTGTTTTTTTTTTAATATTTTCCACCCCATCATTTATTTTATTATAATTATTTTCTTTTTCCCATTTATTATTAATGTTTGTATATATAATGTAAAAGTTCTATATGCTATATGACGCAATATCTTAAGGTATTATTAAATTTAAAATAAAGGTAGGTATATATTCAAAGTTTTCACTTATTCTAAACTCTCCTTTATCTTTCTTCCACTAAAAGAAGGAGATTATGTATTCAGCACTGAACGAAGAAATGCTATTTTTCTCAACGCATCGTATAAATATTCCGCATGGGTCAATATGAACCCATACCGCTGTGAGAGTATTATTCGTAACTAATTCAGCTTTTTAATCTTTTTTTTGGAGGCTTTTGATTATGATTAAACATGTCAGCCTCATTGTTCCACACAAATCTTATTTAAATAATCCTATCGATTTATACCTTTCCAAACAAACTTGTATACTTGGATGGCATCATCACTACATGGGTAACTGATTCATACATATTTTCCAAAATATCTTTCCTTATCTTTCTCGTTCTCTGAACTACTCCGTCAGGTGATTTTTTATGTGGTCAGTGTACTGCAGTAATTTAGAGTGACCACTGCAATAAATAGATATCTATGAAAGATTTGATGACTGATTGGTTCAGTGATCATACTACTTTCTGTACAAATTAGTCCCTAGTTCGAATTCCGGCCAGGACAAACTTTGTGTTAAGAGCGCAAATGTCTGTACCCAAATCATGTATGTTTATGCTATACTAACTGTTCCCTGAGGCTCGCTCGCGTGTTTAGTTTTTAATCTTTATGTTTAATTACCGTAGTACCTCTTTGTAAACGACGTTTGTGGTGTTCCATTTTGGGGCTAAAATTACTGAGCTAAAACAAATCTCTTAGGGGTGAACTTTTAAAAAAAAATTATAATCAGGTATATGAGATTTCATGCTGCTACCTTCAAAAGTGAAGAACTTTCCATATAAACTTACAACTGCTAATACCCCTTAGAGGTGAAATTTTGAAAAACGCCGATATAAGTGTACATTTATTTCTAACCAGAAGCAGGTATGTTAAATTGTGTTCTTCTTACTTTGAAAATGACCGATTTCCATACAACCGTTCATCCCTTATGAAATTTGCAAAAATCCTGTCTTAGTGGATGCTTACAACATAAAAGGCATCAACTGCCAAAATTTCAAGTTTGTACCCTCATCGGTTTAGGCTCTGCGTTGATGGATCAGTCAGGACAAATAATTATATACATATGTAAGATTATATTACTAAAAATGAATCAGTATACGTGACTGTTCTATTTTAAAATAAAAGTGTGCCAATTGAAAAAAAAAATCAAATATACGGTATTAACAGAAAATCACGCAAATTTAATCCATCCAGCCGCAATTCATTGATATTATAAGGTAATAAGTCTGTGCAGGTTTTGCATCATTAAGCCCGCTACGCTAACTAGTTGCAACGTAACAAAAATACTGTCATGCGGCGTCGTTTGCATTACTTGCGTGTCTTGCATCAATACTGGCACCACAGCATCGGTATACTATTGGATAATATCTAAATATATTATAGCTGTGTGCGCCGGCATATTAAGCGTTATTCTATTCTTTCGCGTGCATGCTGTGAGAACCAGCTAAGGGATGTGCCAGGATAATGATCAGCGGCGTTATTATGCAATCAAAATCTACTATGATCTCCACGAGGTTACCCAAGCCTGGAGGTAACGGCAATTCCCTCTTTTCTACACGCTTTATATTAACTTGTATCTATCTATCTATCTATGTAACGGAATCTTTGGACACGATTGTCACCGAATTAAAACCATCGGATCGACTTTGCATACTTCTAAAGGACCGATGACAATATAATAATTTTATAATTTTTTTCAAAGATCCTGGCCAGGATCGTCAGGATATTAAATAAAAACCCGAACTAAAAAAAATGTAAAATAAATAATAGTTTAAAAAAACTAAAACAACACGCTTTATAAGAAAACAAAAGCGTGACCCGAGTGTTGGTGTGCGTCACGGTAACCCAGTGTTGCGTACACTGCACATGAATTAGAAATGGCGTAATGGGCTCGGGACCGGTGTGAAACCCGCGACCTTTCCGAGCGCGAGTCACGCTTACCACCACTTGACCACAAACGTACGACGCTATACTGTCACAGTAATTTGCAGTTATTTCAATTCAAATGAACACTGGTATCTCGTGTTCTCAGATTTTATCTGACCCATGTCACTCGGGATAAAGTTGGGATTCTAAAAATAATAAATATATTTATTCGTTTAAACGTTCACAAATTATAATGGAATTTGTCGATTGCTGAAGTTGTATGATGGAGGTCTTTAGCCGTAAATGGGTTCCTAATTTTGGACACAGTGTACATACTTACATGCATGAAATAATTTTTTAAATGTGATATGTCTTTAATTCTTTATTGTACAAAGCACAAAAATATGGTTATTAAAAATAAATGTACAAAGGCGAGCTTAACCTACAATTGAGTTTTCTACCGGCGAACCTTTGATATTTGAAAGATGCGGCAGTCCTTGTGAGGGTATAAGGTACAAATACTATGTCAAATACTATGTTCATAATCATTTAGTAAATTTTAAAATTAAGTGTAATTATTACAAATAAACAGCTTTATTATTATTAAATTCGCATATTGCTGCTCTAGTGGTGCTAGACGCGATCAAACAGGTCATGGGTTCGATTCTGATACCGTACTGAGCTATTTCAAATCCATGTACAATTTTGGTCGGAGAGTATTAAGTCTTTTAGCCTGTCTGGCAAACAGACTTAAATATACGGGTAAGCGACCCCGGCCTTCCTTATATCCTATAGTCTTTTTCCCAAATTCCATATTCCTTGCTCAAGACACCTTTCCTACCTTATTCTCATTCCCTGGGAACGCAATAAGCCACTTTAATAACTTTTAAGCCTTATAAAATGGTGGCGTCTTAGTTCGCCACCCCACGCGTCTCTTTTCTCGCCGGGACAGAAAGTGGGCCAAGGATAGCTCTTTTGCTACATTAAACGATCGGAAAGAAGTGATCTCTGCCTACCCCACTTTTTTGGTAGTATAGTTGTCAGTATCCCCGCCAATCACGCAGGAGACTGGGGTTCGATTCCCATCCGGAGAATCATGAAAAAAGCGTGACTGTATGTATGTGTGTACAAACTGGTAAACATGGTAGACACCAATCTAACTTAACGAATCAGGAAAACTTCATGAGGAGTGCATGCCCGTATGAGTGTGTAAAGTCTACCAACCTGCACCAGGCCAGCGTGGTAGACTACAGCCTAATTCTCTTCCCAATTAAAGATGGTCCATTTACCCCTGAATTGAAGAAAAATAAGGACTGAGAATAATGATGCTGAAATATATTTACACATACAAACAAACATATGTATATATTATGTACTTGTAAGTTGAAAACCTTTTTATGGTTAATTGTATTAGAATGGTTTCTTATCACATCAAGACCACAATGACAGGAGGTGTGGGTAGAAACCTCCAGTGAGGCAATTAGAGTAGCAATCAGTTGATGAAAACCCACAGACTATTAATTATAGCGTCCTTTGTAATGTTTCGTACGGGAAATATTACGAAAATCTTTTCTGTGGGATATGTTACGAAAGAATCTTTTTATAGAACGAGTGCCGAACGAAATAAAACATTAATCTTGGTATATTTTTCCGAGTAAGAGAAAACGTTCATAATTTCTTAACGGAGTGTGGCTACCCCCGGCTTATGCAAACGGACTATAAATTACCGCTCGTCTAGTGTTTTACAGGGCAGCGGTAAGCGAAACACAGCTATTACTTAAGATGGAAACACACGAAGGTATAAATAGGATAATTTTGAGATTTTTTTATACCATCAATTATTTTATCCGTTTATATCCCATTATGTTTGCGAAATGTTTCTCAGAAACAAATGATAATTATTATAACGATAAAAAAGGAGTTGAGGCAGCGAGTAAGCTACGCGGAGAGGAAAGAAGAGGAGAGGTGGTGATGGGGGTAATGTAACCATATAAAGCGGTGTGATTACTCTGAGATGCATTATTATGAGTTTATGTTTACAAGTAAAAGTGACATTCATCATTATTATCATCATCAGTGCTTAGAATTCCACTGCTGGACGTAGCCCTCCTCTTCACAAGGGAGGGATTTGCCATAATCTCCACGCTTGGCAAGCGTCTTGGAGGTCGCAGCAAATTGTGAGTGAATAGCAGGATAACGCTGCTGCCTATTATCCTGGTAGATCCCTTAGCTCGTTCTCACAGCACCCACACGAAGGTATGTAGTGATACTATTAATATGCCGGCGAAAGACAGCAATACCGCTGACTATAGGGACCCTTAAATATAGAATTTATTGAAGCTATAATTCAAACTATTTCAGCTATATGTGGAATATTTCACAGAGTGAAATTATTGGGAGTTTTGGCGGCGACCCGAGTGAAGCGTCACTTGAAGTTTTATTTCAACGTTTTATATTAGTTTATTGTGATGTTTATTATGTGAATTTGGTATTGTTTTGTATATTAATCGTCAATAATCGTGAACAATATTGAAACATTGAAATAAAACTGTGACTAACATAGTAAAGTGACCGTAATTTTTCAAGACAATTTGTCTGCGGCAACTCATGCTGTTAAAGTGGTATTCATCGGGTTGACTTCAAAATTGCCAATAACAATAAAATGTGACACAGCGATATTTTGTTGTTAAATTGACGAAAGTATATATTAAAATTATGACTTGGCTTAAAGGTCTCAGATACCAGGTCATAAAATATTATAAAAAAAGTGGAATTATTTTATAATGTTAAAAAAGAGTTGTATCGACATGCTGAGCGGAGACGTGTGGTAACGGGGGAGGTACGAGGAGAGGAGGGGAGGGAGGAACAATATAAGAGCGGTGTACGAGTGTGTTTGTACTCAGAGACTCATTATTATCAATTTGTATTTACAATCAAAGTTATGTTATGTCGAAATAATTTAATACTAAATATAATAATTGAACAATTTATTATTTATTAAAGATATATAATTAAAGACGTACATTCAGTAGAAAATACTTTTATATATATGAAAGTGGGCGTGCAATATGGCGCGCGATGACCCCATTGCGCGCTGAAAAACAGCACGCAGCGCCCTACTGGTGTCGGCGTTGGGCGCGAACCTGTAACAAACATATTAATATTCAAAAAAAAAATCAGATATTTAGTTATGAGATGTATGTATGTATAATTAACATACGTATAATTATCGCTATAGTCGTATTGGTTTCCGACTTGCTAGACAAACATTGTTATAACTTGGCTAATATATATGATATAAATATAATTATAGGCTGTAGCACTATGAATAATATAGCTTTCTATCAGTGAAAAATGTTTTAGATTTGAATCATTAGTTCTGGAGATAACCCCTGCATTACAAACAAACAAATTTTACCTCATTATAATATTAGTATAGATAAAAAAATGCGTTTGTCTATCAATGGGTGCGTTACTTCCTCATCGCTCAGTGGCTAGCTGAGCACGTGGTTTTGAGACTTGGCAGGGAATATCATCATGATGATACGATGACGTAGAAATGAATGAATGTATTCATCATTACCACTATAAAGTAAACGTAAGCGAAGCCGCAGGAGTCAACTAGTGTATTACGATTCCAAAAGCTATTAATTTTCTTCTGCCGTATGTTTCCACCTTAAACTTCGTAAATAAAACTATAGATATATAAACTACTTATGCGCCTTGTTAAGTTTCTAACTTGAGATTTAGTTAAATGAGTTTTAAAGTTCAAATTGTAGGAACGTTCAATAAGGTCTACACACTGAATTATTTGTATTTAAGTCTATCAAGTTTCACTTGCTGCATCTGCAGATAATTTTATAATGATGATTCAAAGTCCTTGCCCTTGGTATTGAAGGGATAAGGTCAAAAAGTTAGAAGTGCGCAGAGTTTAATGGTGATTTGTTCAGATTTAGATTTGACAAAACAGTCAGTCACACTTAAACGAGCCGTGGTTAAAAAGAGCAGCGACGTAACTATAAACAAGTAACGTCAGGCGATGCGTTCACAGAGTATCTTAATAATTAAGTTTACTAATGTTACTTTTATTATTTTTTCATAGTGGCAATCGGCTGCAAATTTGCGCTATTTTGGCCACTATCGAAATTTAAAGTCATATATTTTTTTAAGTTAATAATGATATATCTATGTGTCACAATTGCTTCTTGGGAGTTTTGAAATAAATCCGACGAATACCACTTTGACGGGACAAAATTCCCACAGACCTATATTGCCTTGAAAAAAATACGATCATTTTGCTATGTTAGTCACAGTGTTTCAATATTGTTCACGATTATTGACGATTAATACACAAAACAATATCAAATTTATATATCAAAACATCACAATAAACTAATATAAAATGTTAAAATAAAACTTCAAGTGATGCTTCACTCGGGTTGCCGCCAAAACTCTTAGTAATGTAACTTAATTATTAAAATACTAATATATGTTATATTATGTAGTCGTACCTCTCTGTTGAATCACAAAATAAATGTCTCACCAGTTGGTGAAGAGATAACAAATTGACAACTAAAAAACAGACGCATTTTTGTTAAAAAAACATTTTTTTCACATTTAACCACAAAATTAGGCCAGGGAGTACTTAGACTTTTAGCCTGTCCGGAAAATAGATTTAAGTATATGGGTAAGCGACCCCAGCCCCCGAGCAACTACTATCTCTTCTTACTCCTTCCGAAACCATAGTATCCAATATCCTGCAGTCCTTTTCGCAAATTCCATATTTCTTGCTCGATATACCTTTCCTTCCTTTCCCTCTTTCCTTTCCATCCTTTTTGTGGGAACATAATGAGGAACCTAAATGCTTATGAACGTTATAAAAACGGTGGCGTCGTGGTTTACCACCCGACGTGTCTCGTTTCCCGCGCGGGCGAAAAGTGGGCTACAGATAGCCACTTTGTTCATAGCAAGTGGAAAGAAGTAGTTTCTGTTTACCCCAATTCTTCGATAGGGTAGGGGTAAGTATTCCCGCCTACCACGCGGGAGACCGGGATTCGATTCCCCGCCGGAGAGCAAGTTAAAAAGGTGTGATTGTATATATGTATGTTAATCAATCAAAACATTGTATAGCTGAAGTGAATAATCTATACTATTATAAAATTGTGAAATGTTCAAAAATCAAAGATATTTAAAAACAAACTACTCAGATCGACTAATTAAGGGCATATCTGTCGATGTTTGTTTGTTTGTCCGGGCTTCAAGCAAAAACCAGCGGGTAGATTTTGATCAAACTATTACAGTTTTAAAGGTACTAATCCGACTTAAATATTGCAGCATGTTTCATCAAAATCGATCAAGTAGAAGTGAAGATTCAGCTTTATCCCCGTCAAAGCGTTGTCACTGTTATTTATTTTTAGACATCACTGAAACACTCCACGTCAGGGATGCCAATATCCAGCACTAGACTGCAATACGCCAGCGCTCTTCTATAATATAAGGGTTATTTCTAATAACCCTTCAAAGTAGTTTGAGTGAAAATGCAAATATTATCTATAAAGCAATTGAAATAGAGTTCAATTTCATATATCCATACAATTCAAATGCGATTCCGTTCACCCTCAACACTTTGAGATTTTTTTAACTAGTTATCCTGCTCGCTCGTGCCATGGGCGCGGCGTTTTTCATCAAATGAACCCAATTATTACTTGCGCGTGTATCTTGGGCGGGGATGAACAAAATAATTTTATTATCATAAGTGTATTTACCATTCAGGTATATATTAAAACAATTTTACATTACACCTACCCGGAAAACACCTTTGCTTTTCCTCGAAAAATGGGAGAGAATATATTTCATTTCTGTCGGACAAATAATAAATAAAATATATTGTATCGTCTAACGTGCTGTTTAGGTTTTTATTTTTTTAAATGCTATCAAATAATGTCTTAGCCTTTTTTTCGCACAGATATGGTTGTCCCATACCGCCGCGCCGAGGGCACAGCACGACGGTTATGTGAGAATTGCACACGCTAAAAACTGTGCGGCGTCCACCTTGGCCCTTGCGCCCGAGCGCAAGAATCAGGTGAGCAGTCATCCGCGAAATAATATGTTAGCCTAATAAAATTACAAAATAAAAAAGTTTTTATTTCTAAATTCGAAAACGTATAAAATACCATGACATTCAATTCTCAAATTGCATTCTCTTTGGTAATCTTTATTTTCTTGATGAATAATCTACTCTTGATACTACTAATA
Source organism: Thaumetopoea pityocampa (assembly GCA_017165845.1). Classification (NCBI taxonomy): domain Eukaryota; kingdom Metazoa; phylum Arthropoda; class Insecta; order Lepidoptera; family Notodontidae; genus Thaumetopoea; species Thaumetopoea pityocampa. The sequence goes on along the minus strand of WUAW01004036.1, from coordinate 11,565 downwards.
AACAAAACTATAAATATATCTTTACTATTATAAAATTGTTAAATATCAAATTTTCAAAAATCAAAGATACCCATTTAAAAATGAACTATTCAGATCGACTAAGGGCTTCTGATACCAAATCCGTCGATGTTTGTTTGTTCACGCAAACACCGGCTGGTAGATTTTTTAAACTGTTGCAGTCTTAAAGATACTATACCGACTTTACCGGGTCATGTTTCATCAAATTAGGTATAGAATTGAAGATACAGCTTGATTCCTGCTTTCGTAGCCGCCGTTAAGGTACGAGAGGTCAAGTAAACATGGTTCTAAGGCTTTTTATATAAATCTATGATTATTTCGGGATTTCCCATTTGCCGAAAAACCGACATTCAAGCAGGTGAAGCCGCGGGAAAAAGCTAGTTACTAATATATTTATAGTTTTTTTAAATTTTCTCGATCTTGTTCTTTCGTCATGAACCTCAACTATTGTTCTCAGGATCTGTTTTTTTACCTCAATGTATGACACTTCTAGATTTTCGACATCTATGGTGGTTGGTTTATTAGCGTCTATGTCTTGAAGTATGTTTCTAGCCAACGCATCTAATGGCGGTTCGACGAGGCTAGAGACAAATTTCATGGGAGGTACGAGTGGTTTAGTGAATGAGGACTCCACAACATGCCATGTCCTAGATGCGGCGCGATGTGGTCAACCACATTCCCACTCGTAACAAAAGGACTGTCCCAAGATCGCGCTCCAAGAACAGCCACATCAAGGATCTCGACGGATCCCCCCAGATTTTAAATACCAGATTACGAATACAATGACTACCATCCATCTTAACATTCTCATCTCCCTAACATGGAGCTTATGAATGTGTTTTCTATAGGCTGGCCAGCATGCGCTGCCGTATCACAGAACTGATAACGATAGCTGACTTGTAAATCTATCCCTTCAATTTTTAATCTAGCGAACATTACACTCCAAACTCGCTATTTTGTTCATATGTTTAGGGTTGCCAGGCTCTAAAGTATAAAAGTCGGAGTCTGCGGTATATTATGTAGGACGATTTGTTCTAAAAGCCAGACATATTTTTTTTAAATTGCTATACATACCATTTTTTAAACTGGATCCCCTTTTAAATTTAAATATAATTTTGAAAAATTGGTTACATATTTGAATGTATAATTATTAAGTACACATTACTTAAATTTTGTTACATAATTAAGTAATTATTATTAACAACAATTAATGATGAGTCCTATTTGAATTGGCATATTACGCCTTGCTTCGGTCGCTCTGTAAGCACTACGTGCGACTGACAGAAATCCTAACAAAACCCGAATAGACCGGACACATAAATATTTGGCCGGATATAACTGTAAAAAGCCTAACATATCCGGCTGAAACCGGATGCCTGGCAAACCTACATATAATCTTTAACGTTCAAATCAAGCGTAGTGTTTGCGTCATTAAATGAAATATCTCTCGCTTATGGAGAGAGACCAGCAGTAGACTTCCACGGGATGATTATGTTTACAAATGACCCTATGTGTAAAATAAATTTCATCACCTCATCTTTTCAAACCTGGACAATCTGCATTTGCTCTTAATAGCCATTATTTGAAATTTAGCCACCAGGTCTGATTTAATTAATATTTTCTAATTTGCTACTCGGCGCCTTCTTCAAAGTTGAATTTTCAGCACAGAATCTATATTACGATTATAAAATTGTTGAGCTTCTGAAATCAAACCTGTCGATGTTTGTTTGTTTGTTTGTTCGGACTTCACGCAAAAACTAGCAGGTAGATTTTGGTTAAACTATTATAGACACTATTTCGATTTAAAAATTGCGGCGTTTTATCAAGACCAGCCCAGTAGAATTGAAGATACAGCTTGATCTCGGCTTTAGTAGCCGACGTTAAGCCAAGAGAGGTCAAGTAAAAGTGGTTTATTTTTCAAATAAATCTATGATTCTGTCGGAATTTTCCATGTAGCGGAAAACCGTGATTCACGCGGATGGAACAACGGGCTAATACATAATATTACTATCTTCAATAAAATTTACAATGAACACTGTTTATAAGCAAATATCTAGTGTTGATATTAATTTCTTCGCGTATAAACTTACATTTTAGTAACTGGATCTCTCTAGATCCAGCACTGTCCTGACTTTTGCGTCAGAGTCTGCTTATTTTTGCAGAGGATGTGGCTGCGGAGCTGGTAGTTTACTAATTGCCATTTGGAATCATCCCAATAAGGCCCTGAAGTTTCTGCTAGCGATGAGTCGAAGAAGTCGAATCTGTGATATTTTAATTCATGGATTTGGGACGAGGCCTCATTCACTACGAAACTATGATCTCTTTTTCATTTCTGGTAATTTGTTATACCGAATTGATTCGATACACAAGTGTCGTCTTCGATCGGATTGAATTTGAAATTTAACAAATAACTAATATCTTGTGTTTATAATAATAATTTATAAGCACTTCAAGATAAGTTATAGTTAATACGGTTGGGAAGTTAAGTGATGTCAGGACAAAAGAGCTTGAACGCCAATGAAGGAAATATCACCAAGAAGTTTTTATTTCGGATATTGTTCATCCTATAAGGCGTAGACAAACGAAGGCGAAAGCCTTATGCTCTGCTACCAACGCGCGTACCAGCCAATTACAGTTAAGTAACAGGAGGCGTCTGACGGGGCCTCCAAAATATATCGTTAAGGCCGGCCATCAACTAAGGCGTAACATGAAATGAGAGAGAATTTATATTTGGTCGTATTTGAATTATTACGGTAAAATATTGAATACTAGAAAATGATCATTTTATTAAGTCCACCGTTACATGTGGAATGTACGAAATGTAAATATAAAAACAAATTAGCTTTTGCCCGTGACTCCGCCCGCGTGAACTTCAGTTTTCTACTACATAGGAAATCCGAAAACAATCACAGATTTGTATAAAAAGCCTAAGTAGCATAGCACTCTACTTGAGTTCTCGTACCTTAATGGCGTCTACTAAAATAGGGATCAAGCTGTATCATCTATTCTAACAGATCGATTTTGATGAAACATGCCGCAGTATTTAAGTAGGAATAGTATCTTTAAGACTGTAATAGTTTGACTAAAATCTGCTTGCTGGTTTTCGTGTGAAGCTTGAACAAACAAACATCGACGATCAAACATAGGATTTGGATTTGGGAGCCCTTATAATTAAGGGCTATCGACTAATGTCGATCTGAGTAGTTTTTTCATATCTTTGAATTTCAGAATTCGATTGTTAACTATTTTATAATAGAATAGATTATTATTAGAGTATCATTTTTGTATTTGTAGCAGTGTTTATACACACAGCGACTAAAACCACGTGCTTCGTACTCTCACATCAGTCGCTTATAAGTAGCGTTAGAAGTTAGTTACATATACAAGTTAGTTATAACTAGAAAGCGAAGCGTAGACAGGCCTTAGACAGGGTGGATTGACGACCTGGTTAGGGGCGCGGTAGGCCGCTGAATGAGGGCAGCGCAAGACCGATCTTTCTGGAAATCCTTGGGGGAGGCCTATGTTCAGAAGTGGTCGTCTTTGGGTTGAGATGATGATGGCACATTAAATTATTTACGCTTAATAAGTATAATATTAAGTACCTATCAATTAAAATATCATAAATAATATAAAATGTATTTGTTTATTTATCTTCCGACTGTACATTATTACAAATGCAAAAGCGTTTCCAAGCTGATTTGGGTGTACTAGTGTACAAATTCATTTAGAATTATTCAAACAAAAAATTCCGTTTAACTAATGTTAAACCGAAAATCAGTGCAGTGGACAGAGAGTCTAACGCGCAGGAGTTGGCCGATCGCCAGCTAAACTAATTCAATTAGCAGACGCGAAAATGTTTGTATAACTAAATTATAACAATTAGCGAGTTTAAACGAAATAAACACTGCTTCTATAAATGGGCACTCTTATTATTTCATCGAAATGAAGTATCTGACAGAAATTTTGATGCACGAAATGCGATTACATGAGAAATATGTTCCTTACGGAGTATCTTTTGGGTCATCGAGAAAGGAATGCTACAATTGTTTGATCATTTTGAAAGGCTGAGTGAAATACTTACAGGCGAAAAATAAGCCACGGATAACCAATTTGCTGATTGTAGCAAGTGGAATGAAGTGGTTTCTGTTTACCCCAATTCTTAGGTAGTATAGTGGTCCGTATCTCCGCCAATCACGCGGGAGACGGGGTTCGATTTCCCGCCGGAGAACCAAGGAAAAGGCGTTTCTGTATACATGTTTGTGTTTTTAGTATAATATTTACAATTATTTTTGTAATACGGTGTTTTTACAATTATTTTTGTAATACGGTGTTTTTTTACAATTATTTTTGTAATACGATGTTTTTTACAATTATTTTTGTAATACGGTGTTTTTTACAATTATTTTTGTAATACGGTGAATTTATCAAATATAATGATCTGAATTTAATGTAAGCATTTATGTAAACTGTAAGATTTATAACCTTTATTTTAGCCAAATATAACATTCATTCATTCTTATGCGGGTATGTAATTAGGTCTAAATTTTTTTTTGTTTAACTTCATCATCATCGGCCCCTGGCAGTCCACTACTGGACATGGGCCCTCCTCCTGAAAAGGGAGGGATATGTTATAATCTCCAAGCTAGACAGTAGTCTTGGAGATCGCAGTAAATTTTGATTGAATAACAAGACAACGCCGCTGCCCATTATTCTGGTACAGCCCTTAGCCGGTTCTTGCAGCACCCACGAAAAGAGATGGAGTGACGCTATTTATTGTGCTGTTGCCACAAAGCTACTTTCGAAACTTATATGTAGCTATAAAAGTTATTATATAATATTTTGTGTATCTTGGGGTCAACTGAGTTTTTTATTGCTAACAAAAATGTATATGGTTATAATATCGTAGTCTATATAATCATATGTTTGAAACCGAAGCGTCTTTTTATTTGGATCGGCACATAAAACAGTGGATGTCTTCTGGTTTTTAATGACACCGGTGATTAAGAGAGCTTGCGGAGATGACTTCGGGTAATAGCCGCTAATCGGTGCCTGCGTCATAGAGGTATACTCTAATAATGCTAGATACATTTGCGTTCTATTGGTGCCAGATACAGCTTGCGATCAAAAAGTTCGTAGGTTCGATCTTGACCCCTAGCCAAGTTGACATTTGACAATCGTTACCGCTAATAGAAACGAAAACATGTATTGGAATGACACTTCTAATCGCCAAGTCACACGTGACTTATCGAATAGAAGTGTCATTCTAATACA
>WUAW01004027.1:17364-27458 GCA_017165845.1 Thaumetopoea pityocampa | reverse complement strand
AAGACACAGAGAATCCTAATTTGGGACTAGATCAATGTGTGTGAAAAAGTGTCCACAATATTATTATTATTTATTTGATTTACTTTGAAGTAAGTGGCCGTTAGAACTCGTAACACTAAACAAATTTTCCCAGAGATGATACCCATCTGTGTATTAGGTAGATTAATTATTCGCCCATGACAGCCCCTGTTTGAAATTAAATTAATTATCATCAGAGCCAATTTCGAGATGATTACAAACAATTATAGTATGGATATCTAAACATCCTCTTTTATATATTTTTCAGAGAGCTAAAACATCACAGAAACTAATTCAAAAGCGATGTGTATCCATCATAAGTCAATTAATGAACTTTTTCTTTCATCTATAACCATCACAATCTGTCAGAAGTAATTTGCGTCATTCAGTCACAATTTTTCTTGATGTGCGAATGGAAGTGGTTTATCTGAAGGAACATATTCGTACAAAAACTCATAGGTATTTGTATGTCAAACTGTATATGTATGTAGACTTACCGATTTTAAATTACGTACATAGGAAATTATTGCTTAACATAATATTTGTGATTTCTCACGATCCCAAAAGGTCGACGGACCTTGAAGTCGGTTAGTGAGCAAATATTTGTCAGTTACGAAAGAGATAACGATGAGCACGTAATATTATCAGCAGCACACCGACCCTTTGAAAAGAGTGAAAAAAGACCCTTCTGAATGTTCACAACCCGTTATATTATTGCGTATACAATTTTGAGCAACAGCGTATGTTTTATTTACATTTGATGATACGCGTCGACAATGGGTAATTTAAGCGCATTTGATAAATAAATATGTCATTTCTACCTTGTCACTACAGACGCAAACGTAGTTTGGATTGCAATAAGCGCAATCGCATTCGATGCATTCGCTCCAGAAGATCTCGCCGTTGCAGCCAAGGCGGCCGCCTGTTTCCACGTCCACCCACGTCGACCGCTTCATCAGGATGAACTGGCTCACAATGTACTTTATTATCGACTTCTCCAAATAATAATTCTTTCTTTTCCAAATCAACAACAACATATGATGTAACTAGTGTGGGTGTTCTAATACACTTCACATACACACAATATCACTGACACTAAATATCATGCCACAAACGAAACTTATTTAGGGTTGAGAATGACACAGTTCAACTCTGCAATGATTTGTTTCACTAATCCCTTCGAAAATGTTAGTACCGGAGTACCAGGCTAACGCGTGTGATGTGGGGTCGCGCGTGCGAGGCGGCAAGACCGCCACGCCACGGCTCATCGGACAGACTGCGAACACCAGTCAGCGGCGGCCCGCGGCCGCGTTCACCTCCGGCAAGGAAGTCCTCCATCAGAACGACTATCACATCATATTTTTATACCCTCTTGGCAAAAAGGCCAAAAATATTAAAAATAAAAGTCTACGAACCGAAATTATTATCGAGGCCGTCTTTATAAAGAACATCCTTTCGAACAGAAAATTCAGAAATGACAAATTCTATCTATTATATTATGTAGGATAAAGATTAAATATTTAAGAATAAGAAATAGCGATATCTCGTTAGTGGAAATTAAATAGGTACAGCATAGGTTATGATATGAGGAGGTGAAAATAATACTGTAAAATAGATGACTCAATATTCAGTCATTCATTAGTGTCACACAAATTATTTTTACATGATTGTTTTTCAAATTTACTGAATTCGGTTTGAGTTATACGATTGCACTCTACGTGAATCTTAGATATTATCTAAGTTAACAATGCTTTATTGTAAATATCGTTTTGATGATCAACACAATCACACACAGTCACGCCGGAAGGTCAAAATGTTACACAAGTCAAACACGAAACCCAGTTTTTCTGTCACTCTCTCGAGTCCAACTGAATGAACATCGCAGTGTTCATGTAAGTTGTAAATAACGTTCATTGGAAGCAGGTATAATACCTAACATGTTGACAAATAGTTGAACAAACACGCATTCTTCGCTGCTGTTTCACGATGAGCGCGTCGCCACAGTTTTGCATAATCTATTTCTTATGAAAGAAAAAATCGAGAGCACGAAAGGAACTTGAAGAAATATAAGTCTATCGTTATTACCAACTTTTATACATGTTCGATGATGAACAACTCGTTGTTCTTTGTATTAAAAAAAAAACAGTTTCTATCACTATATACATGATAAATAATTTCAATTGTATAGAAGTAAATAGTTTGGTAATTCGCTACGTTTTTAGGTATATCTTACGAAAATTTAAGATATATCTTATAACAAAAAGCGTTAGCTAGCTTTATTTATTGGGTACAGTACAGGAATTTGCACGTAATCGTTGGATTGAGGAGTAAAAATTATTTTGTACAATACATAATGTTTTCGCAATAATTGTAACTTGATCATTTTAGTAAGCTATTAAGAAACACATTTTGTAACATATAATGAAATAGTTGCAAACTATTATAGTAAACATACAATACTTTAAATCTCGACCTTTCATATTTTATCTTCATGTGTTGTATTTATTCTCAGCTAATTCACATTTTTATAACATTATCTGCTTACCCCATTGTCAGTATTGTTAGCTATATAACTTCGCACCTACATAATATGTATGTATTCAGTCATTATTAAACTATGCATTTATGAATTCGTAGTCAATTATGATTAAATAATTTTTGCCACACTTCATTGTATTAATTGTTGAACAGGTATAAGTTCATTTCTGTTTTTATTAGTGCCGGAAAAAATATCAACGGACTCACTCTATATGTAAGTGGTGATGTTGCGTGTTGTTTTACCTTTATTATTTTGTCGAAATGTGGGTGAGTGTAAATATTATTTCGACACTAATGTTTACCTACTCAAGGGTATCTTGTTCGGGAGACATTTATTCATATGTGATTAGCTAGCTTTACTTATGACTCCTCTTGAAAGACTATATATTTATGAAGTTCCACAGGCTCCTTTCCTACATTTGAATAACTTAAAAGTATCCCCTCTCACTTTCCGACAATTTAACTCTATCCATGCTAAACCACGTTGGTCAGTTGATACGCGAAAGAAGAATTAATGAACATCACATTTTCGAATTTTTAATATTTAATAAATATTAATCTACAATATTATAAAAATTGTTAAATATCAAATTTTGTAAATCAAAAATATTAAAAAAATAACTCAGATTGACTAATTTAGGACTTTTGAAACCAAATCCGTCGATGTATGTTTGTTTGTTCGAAGTTCACGAAAAATCAGCGGGTAGATTTTAGTTAAACTATTACATCTTAAAGGTATTATTCCGATTTAAATACTGCGACATGTTTCATCAAAATCGATCCAGTAGAAGATATAGCTTGATTCCTGCTTTAGTAGCGTCCGTTAAGGTACAAGAGCCGAAGTAAAAGTTGTTCTAAGGCTTTTTATATAAATCTATGACTGTTTCGGGATTTCCATGTAACGAAAAACCGACATTCACGCGGACGGGACCGCGGGCAAAAGCTAGTACTATTATAAAATTGTTAAATGTCAAATATAAAAAAATACTCAGATCGACTATTTAAGGGCTTCTGAAACCAAATATCGTCCCCGACAGGCACGCTAACATTACCATGGCTTCTTCATGTTTCGGAAGAGATGTAAAAGAGTGAGTCCCAGTTGGTGTCTGCCAACAACACTGATCATTAGTGAAAATTGCGGGGACTTAAAAGGATGCGTCAGATGGCATCCCAGTTGGTGTCTCTCAACAACACTGATTATTAGTGAAAATTGCGGGGACTTAAAAGGAAGGACAGTTGAATCCCCTGCAAAAACAGCAGGCCTTGATGTCATGAAACGGGATGATAAATCGAATTAGAGGTGTGAATAATCAAAAAGATTACAATATAATATAACGATAAAAAAGTAAATGCATTACTGTATTGACTGACTGAGAGTCAGTAATAATCGCATCAAACTGATCAAATAATCAAATCCCATACTGAACTTTCAATTTTAAACAGAGTGGGAGTGAAATCACACTGATCCATCAAGGTCACAAAATTGCGGTTGTTTACGGGTCAACGTCGGTACGTGATCGCGATCTTTTTTTTTGTCGTAACTGAAGTAAAAACGTAGTACAATTTGCATGTATTTGAAAGTAAGTGAAGTTACTTTCCTTTGGTTTCTCAAATTTTAAGTAGAACGAAAGAATGGTTCTTGAAATAATAGTGCGATCGGAGAACCCTTGTAATCGGTTGCAGTACCAGTTTTTGCATCTACCGTTATCTCGTTGACAATGATAAGCTGTGCCCATATATTACAAAATGTTGGTGTTAGTTAATTTTTACTTAGTTAAATAAAAATGATCACGAAATCCTGTTAAGATTTAAAATAAAATATGATATTACAAATAATTAAGTCCTATTGTGTATTCCAGCGAAAGTTGAAGTATTCAATAATGTGCTGCTAAAGAGAGATTCGGGTTAATTTATAAAACAGTGTCATGACTAAAGTTTTTTTTTCTACCTTTTATATGCAGTTCAGAAATCTAGTTGCAATAAAAATTAATATTGTAGAAAAATGTATGTTTCTCATGAAATTATTCGAAAAATACAAACAGCTTAAAATATAATCCAGTAAATATTTTTTTTTTTAATAATATTAAACGTAAAATAAAGCAATAATACTTTCGTGGTATACTTTCAGATATCCAAAATCGAAGTTGAATTATAAAAATCATAAATGTAGGTAGTTATAAGTAAATAGCTCCAGCATACTTGCGTACATAGATGCGAGATTTGATTCTCATTGTATCAATACGATATAATGATGCAAAAAACGAGAATCAATTTGTATGAAATGCAAGTCACCGATTATTTATTACTGTCTGCGGCATTGAACTCTTAAATCGTGTTTGTATTGAATGACATGCGTTATTAGTAATATATTCCGCACTATCAAACGATTTTGTTATTCTTACTTTAGTGCGGTCAACTTGGTTTTCGAATATTATTCATCGGCTGAATGTTCTTGCGCTATTTCTTCCCCAATTGTACGAAAAAAGTCAGGACAAGGGCATCGGAAGCAACCTGTAAATATACTCGTTCTACCCAATTACATTGTCAATTTCCTCGCTGCTTGCCGTGGAAGTGAGTCAAATGTGTACCGTGGAAGTGAGATGAATGTAAATGTTATATTAGATTAGATAGCTGAAGTCTATCAATAACCAATTTCCATGACATAACGTAGGCGGTGTGAAGTCAGTGTGTTCACATAACAAATGTCACTACAGGCAGTCCACCAAACGGGCCAGTAACACTTATCATAATCATCAGCCCGTGAAAATGCTTTAGTGGACACGGCCACCCTCCACAAAAGGGAGTGATTTAGAGTAATCTCCACGTTTGGCAGGCGCCTTGGGTCGCAGAATATATTTATTCAATTTAAAGATAAAATTTAAGGATAACGGTAGTCGCCATTACTCTGGTACATCTTTCAGCTGGTTCTCACCGCATCTACGGGTTGAGATTGAATAACGCTATTATTGTACGGACGCCACGAGGTAAAGAATGTTATATAAAAATATTTTTAGCATAAACATTAAATCTATTGGAGTCGCTCTTATATGTACCGCACCCTCGAATCACGGCATGATATTTCCGCACTGTCAAGTTCACTATGGCATACACTATCTCCGGACTTCGATCCCATTTCTTAAACACAATAGGAAAACAATGAAGATAAAGTATATCACTGTAGTATTCACAAGTATATCAGATCTAGAATTTGAGGCATCCCTATTTGGGCAAATCCAAAATAGAGTGAACTCTCAATAGTGCGTTCTCTTTTTAAGAAAATGTCATTGAATTAACTTGGATCTAATTAGTAGTAGTTATTTTTGCTTAAAGGATCTCTCGTATAATTTTCAATCACTTCAGTTTACAAACATTATACACAAATATAGATACTTCTGTCAAACTCCTTTCTAATCTTTTATTTAATACTTTGTTCATATTGACAATTAGGACACTGCAAATATGTTTTGAGACAATACTTGTGAATGGCCGATGTGGGTGGAACGAAGGAGAACGTGGTTTGCTGACTGATGATTATTCACAACGGGCGTTTGCCGTTTTTGTCGCTCGAAATCACCATACGGGAGATCATCATTTAACTGAAATGGCTCTTCTTTAATCCGCAATAGATTTTGTATGTCAGTAATACTTTCAAAAATGCACTGTCATTTTTATTTGGATTTGTTGAGATACCCGAACACCAAGCAACCACTTTTTTTATTTAAACCGTGACTTAAGTCCGTGGAGCGACAAAAACGTCTAAAACTATTTACATTCAACTTGTTTATTAGAATAAACTGTAAATCGAAAATGCTTGTAATCCTTCTTACTTTAATCTCTGATGGTCATACATATATTTTTCGCTTGGGAATCATACCCACTATGTTATTGTAACAAAATTGATTATAACTATATAATATAATTTATTATAACTAAACAATTGAGCTTAGTCTCAGCACATTATCGACGATTACATAACAATTGCCTTCTTGTATTACTATAAATTACGAAGACCAGTAAAGTTCATGGCCATTTTCTGATTCACGCATTTGTACGGTTTCATCGATCTGAAGACAATGATCACTAGAAATGCCTCCAACTACCTCAATATTATTACAACAGATTTAATTCATTCTCTGGACTCTGTACTGGATACCAATACAGAAAAATTAAGACATTATACAAAATTATTTAGTGCTCACCATTATGTCTGTGTCTATGACTTCAGAGGGTTTTGCTAATTCATTTAATAATAGCAGTCGCAGGTTGATTATACAGAAACATGTAGGGTATGACTACAACTCAATGCCTAGTGAATCTATCGCCTCTAACAATAACTTAACAGAAGAACTATTCCATTCTTCTCGAGTAGATATTTCTACTGTAACTATTTTACTGCGCTGATATTGACAAAAAAGTCATGTTGAGATTATTTTTTCAAAAAAATCTTTATTAAACTTATCAATTATCCATTCAAAGGTTGTCTGGAAGAGATCACATACGCGATAAGACTCTCCAAATTGCAGTTCATTATTTATTAAGATGAATTTTCCGTTTATTATATTTGTGAAATTTGTTTTAGTGGTGTACTATTGTACACAAATTTTGCACAAAGAAGTATTAGATTACAATACTCTTTATTAAGAGTATTGTAATCTAATACTTCTTTGTGCAAAATACAAAATGATGCTTCAGAAGTTTTGTTAAATAAAGTAATAAAAACAAGGTAGTCCTTTTTACCGGTCAAAGCCCGGTCGCACGCTGTATTTGGTGAAGAGTGGGCGAACAAAACGAAGGCGACACGCAATCATACATGGACATTTTCGGATGACTTGAAGCATTCTATTTATCAAACATGGAGATACCAGATTGTGGAATGGAAAACTAGTATTTCAATATATTCGAGATTTTTTAATGAATTTTATTTGACGTAGTAACCATTACAGTCGTAACTACATACGAGTAGTTCTAAAATCCTGTCCATACCAAAGTTGTATAGAAGAAATCGCAGTTTACAATAAGATCGTCCTACGTACACTTTACGTAATTATAATATTTCACTAGCATGTGCTAAGCTGGTGTTCGATAAAAGAATATTCTATTCTAACTTGTGATACTATTATCGCTACTGTTGAGGTAAAAACGTATTCCCAACACTCAAATTCCATTAGGATTATCATTATCTTAAACAGATTAAGTAATAAAAAGTAAATAGCCTTGTTGACATTGTTTCTTTTTAACCTTCACGAAGATGAATATAGTCACTTCAGTTTCATCTAAAGAAATAATGGGGATATTTTACTATGCAACCGGATGACGAAATGTGTTGTAATTAATAATTAAAAGATTTGATCAATGTAGAGTCCAAGCGGAAATTATATTAATTAAGAGAAAGCGTTAGAAATGATTATTTAATTATTTTTTGAAATTCCTAAGCTCGTACCAATCTCATACCAATATAATATTATAATGAATAAGAATCGGAATTATTGCAATATGCGATCTCTTCTAGACAACTTTTGAATAGATTCCTATCCAATTATACGTGTACGTACTAAAAGAGTATTTGCCCGTCAAGCACTGGTCTGGTGGACGAAGAACTTTACCGAACAAATAATTATTACCTATTTACGTTCTAATCCAGAGGTCCTATGAATTTTTTTCTCATAGATCACTTTCAAAATTTAGCCCGTTCCGGTGGACCCCCTGTAGCTACATTTCTATCATATCAATTAAAAAAAAATATTCCCAAAACTCGACAAAAAATGTGAAGATTAGATCTAACTATGCAAATTTGCGTACGCCAACGTACACCCCCGTCGAGTCTCTTGTGGACCCACCTGGATCACTTTGGGAACTAAGGTTCTAATCCCACAATTGCAGCTTGAACATTAATAATGATATAATTGTTCCACAGTCAACAATGTGAAGGAACCGATATTTTCTCACATCATTAATAAGCGCACGTTCAAAGTATTGCAACGCAAATAGTAATTCACGATTAAAATAAATTTTTACTTCGGTCTTACGAAAATGCAAGAATACCTGCCGAAATTAAAACGGAATCAATAATCAGGAAGGGGATCAAGCCGTAGTCAACCACGATGGCCTAGTGCGGGTTGGTAGACTTCATACACCCACGCGGGTATGCAGGTTTCCTCACGAAGATTTTCTTCTCGATTTTCTTCATTATTTCTATATTATTTTTTGTGATATTTTGGTGTTTAACTATGTTACAAAGTTGTACCTTATTATAGTGTTGCCAAAAACCGGTACTGACCTTGCTTTTTCGCCAAACCGTGAGACCAATATCGAGATATTGAACAATACTACGAGTAATTCAATTTCTAACAACAAAGCATCAGAGATAAGATAAAAACAAAAACAATAGGGCCATGTATTAGACACGCAGGAAACAGGTGCGGCCGAAGAAATAGAGTTCATTATACATTGTTCTACATGTACTTAATACAATACTGTTAAAAAGCTCAGCAAGCTATTGAAAATATTTTGTCTATGTCTTTGATATTATTATAATTTATTCAGTAGCAGAAAGTAGTAAGAATAAATGCGTTTCTAATGCCATTCATCCGAATGAGATAAGTTTGGTAAGTTTCTGTACGCACGGCTGAGAAGGTTTCAGTGTTGCCAAAGAACCACGCGGGCGGATTCACAGGCAAATAAAATAAATATTAATAATAATATTAATAATATAAATATTAATATAATAAATATTATATGCGGATTTGCTGAATATGCACAATGTTATCAGTATCACATAATAATACTGAACGGACTCTGACATCAAGTGGTACTAAGCAGGATCCGCGATCCGAATCCGGTTACTTGAAACATATGACATCAATGTACTCAGCGGAGAAGGAAAACTTCGTGGAAGGAAAACTACATGCCCGCATGGGTGTGTGAAGTCTACCAACCAGCACCAGGCCAGCGTGGTACATTACGGCTTAATCCCCCTCTTTATAAGGAGAGGTTCGTGCCCCTGTAGTGGTGACGAATATGGATTGGGGATGATAAGTATCACACAACAACTACTGAACAGGCTCTGATGGAGTTTTGACATATTGCTTATAGTCTTGAAAACGGCATAGGACATAAATCATTAATCATCATTATCATAATCAATATAGGTCTTTGTGCGAGTAAAATCGTAGATATCAGCTGGTATTTTGGAAACATACATACACACACTCACGCTGGTATGCCCTAAGGGTAGGCAGAGACACACCTCTTTCGCCTCATCCACATCCATACATCTTCTCATACACTTTCGTCGATTAAGCGTGCTACGAACTTGGCCTTTTTGGAACAAGTTGTTGATATGGTTAAAGTAAGTTTTTCCTGCGCGCCCTCTTCCGACACTTCCACTCACATTTGCTCGGTATATTAATTTCGTCAATCGAATCTCACTCATTCTTTCTTAATGACGAAACCATTGGAGCATTCCTTTCTCGATCCTTGTCACTACATCATACTTCAATTTACACTGATCCCTTATCATACTATTCCTCAATCGATGA
>WUAW01004023.1:18992-55226 GCA_017165845.1 Thaumetopoea pityocampa | reverse complement strand
ATCAAAATCTACTGCGATCTCCAAAATGCCTGCCAAGCATGAAAATCCCTCCCTTTTGAGGAGGAGGCCCACGTCCAACAGTGGGCTTCCGCGGGCTGATGATGATGCTGATGATGATGATGGTTACGTTTTTTTTTTTTAGAAAAGATGACGATATCTGAAGGCTTAATACCTATAAGGTAAAAATTTTACGTAAAAATACTTGTGGAAATCCTTGGATGTTATTTGACAGGAAGTGTTGGTTTTCCTCATCGCGCGAGGATGATGCGTTCAGATTATTTAATTTGTTTATCACAGCGAGTCTCGTTATGAGTCTTAGTGGCATAAGGCCGCTGCTTTTAGTAAAATTTATTTAACAAGTTTTGTAATATAGAATTAAAGTTCTTGTCTTCCTGTTAATGCCCCTTCTCGGCTTAATACATACATACACTCACGCCGATTTCCCATAAGGGTAGGCAGAGATCATAGTACATACTACATACATACATAAAATCACACCTCTTTCCCATTGAGGTAGGCAGAGACCACTTCTTTCCACCAGCTACGACCATTTAATGTAGCAGTGGCTATCCGCAGTTCACATTTCAACACGACGCCGCCATTTTAAAAGGTTCAAAAGTGTTAAAGTTCCTCATTGCATTCCCACGGCTTTAGTGGAAAGAAAAGGAAAGAGGAATCGAAGAAAAGGAGAGAGGGATCGAAATCTACTGCGATCTCCATGATGCCTGCTAAGCGTGGAGGCCTCAAGTCTCCACTCTTCAAGGCAGACGCCCACGTTTAGCAGCGGATCTTCATCTGAGGACGAATAAACATTACTTAATGCATCTGACGACGGCTGATTGGTACAGTGGCAATCATCCTGCCTTTTGGTGCCACTGAGTCCTGATAGAGACAAACTTTGTGTGATAAGCACAAATCTTTGTATCCGAGTCATAGACGTATTTACATAATTATGTATTGTATTTATCTGTATACGTATCTATATTGACATATTTATGTATAAGACATAGGAAATTCTAGTTTGGGACTAGATCAATATGTGTGAGTGTCCAGAATGTTATTATTGTTATCCACATACCTTTATTAAAACATTCTTTTATAAAATATACATAAAAACTAAAAACTTCAACTTTTATATATATTATACAAAAAATGGTGCTCCACCGATAACGAGGTCTAGGACCCATGCTACTGGTGGTTAGGGCTCCAGAGTGAGGAACCTCCTCACAATATGGGCCTTATCCAAAAGTACTGTCTTCTGTATCAGTCCCTTCACCCATCTGTTTAGTGAGAGCTTCTGAAGGTGTTGGTCGAAGCTCTTCGCTATCAGACCGTTAACAGATATTATTATTATTATTGTTATCTGTTTATCTCCAGTCACTCCAGATGAAGGGAAGTAACTCCGAGGCTGCGACCACCATTGTGCCGGAAATGACGTTAACACGTGAAATACTAGACGGTGGCATTTTGTCTATTATTAAAGCCAAATTGTGCTTTTAGCGTTTGGATGTTTGTGCAACGGTCTCGAAATTGGCTAGCGTATACGCGGAAATTAATTTTAAGGTCACTCCAAAACGATTAACACGTGAATAATTTCTAAACAAATCACTATGAAATTAATTTAAACCGTAATCATGGCGTACAAACATCTCTAGCTATGACATCTATACTATTATAAAATTGTTAAATGTCAAATTTTCAAACATCAAAGATATTTAAAAACATATCAAAAATATCCTCAAATACCATAATCCGATATAATAATGTTTATTATTTTATTAGTGTAAAATATTATTTTATAGGCGAAGTAGCCAGATAATTCTACGTTGAAAATTTATATTATGCTAGCTGTTTCCTGCGACTTCGGTCGCGTGTTTAGTTATTTTAATCTTTATTTTTAATTAGCGTAATATCTCTTTGTAAACGACGTTTGCGATGTTCCATTTTGGGGCTAAAATTACTAAGCTAATTCACCCCCTTTGGTGTGCAATTTTCAAAAATGTCAATATACTTGCACATTTATTTCTAACCAGAAGCAGGCGTATGAATTTTTGTGCTTCTACACATGTTTTCATTGCTTTCGTATCGTTTTCTATCTAACATTGTTTTACCTATCGGAATCATCACGTACATTTATACTGTTTGCATCTACTTCATTGTCTCTGCACTACCCAAAGGTTAAAAATGTCTTTGATATTAAGTCCGCCTTTACATATATAACGTATGTAGTGTAAATGAATAAATACTTTTTTTTTCATTACAAATATACCAAGAAATATAGTGCTTTGAGAATAAGTCTCAGGCCTAGGTCAGTAGTGAAGTGAACTGAAAAATTCCAATGTTAATTAAATATAAACATATATTAATATATTATTATATTTGCTATAGCAAAATGTAGTGACGCTGTTATTATACCAGCGTCATATCACAGCGATAATAACATAGAAAAAATGGAGTGACCATTTTTTCTCGGCGATACTATACGAACCAGCTAAGGGATGTACAAAAATAATAGCAACGTTATCCTGTTATTCAGTCAATATCTACTGCAATCTCCAAGCCGCCTGCCAAGCTTGCAGATTATGGCAAATCCGTCCTTCTTAAGGAGGCAGTGAATGTTCAGCATTGGAATTCCATGGTCTGATGATGATGATCATATTAATAACTAACTTCATAAGTATATTCACTCGATCCTGGCCGTTA
Source organism: Thaumetopoea pityocampa (assembly GCA_017165845.1). Taxonomy (NCBI): domain Eukaryota; kingdom Metazoa; phylum Arthropoda; class Insecta; order Lepidoptera; family Notodontidae; genus Thaumetopoea; species Thaumetopoea pityocampa. The sequence continues at coordinate 52,523 of WUAW01004023.1, read as the reverse complement.
AATAAAACATAAAAGAACATAATAATATTGTTTTTCTTGCCACGTTCACTGACCTATCTTAACATTCTTGAGATTGTGTTAATAATATAAAAAAATAAAATAAGAAGAGGAATGGAAAAATACTCGCGAACTGAGCCAAGTTCGAGGCTATCATTTGTAAAACCCGTATTAATAAAATTCTGAGAGGCGACCCGTGCTCCACAGACAAGAAAGACGGGAGTAATTTACTCCTCTAGAGTACTAACATATGCACTTCAAGATCGAAACTATGCTGGTAATTCTGTTGTAACAGAACTTAACTAAATTTAGACTCTCCCTATCTTTTTCTAATGCCAAACGCCAAAACGAGATAGCTATAATTTTGGCGCTGTCACTTTCGTTTAGACAAGTCAAAATTAAGAAATTTAGACGTGATCACGGAACATGCCGAATAAAGATACGCAAAAATGCAACATTTTTTGTACCTTTTGACAGAAATGGTTGCTACTCGCTAAAAATCTTTGCTATCTCGTTTTGGTGTTTGGCATTAAAAAAAGATAGGGAGAGTCTAAATTTAGTTCGGTTGTGTTATAGCACAAATACTATCTATTCGTAAATTAAATTTCTTGCCACAATATCATGTTACGTGAGTACAGTAAAACAGGGTTCAGAGGTGGCATGAAAATTAAAATTAAAATTGTTTATTTGCAAAAGATACAGTGATAACAAAGGTGCTAGAGTTTTTGAAAAATACATTACAACAATTTTCAAAGAAAACTTACCACAGAAACATAAATTTTGTAAAAAAAAACCTCGATGACTTCCAATAATAATAATAAATATAGGCACATATGATGGCGACTGCTACAGCGGTAGTGACCCCGCTTTCAGTCAAATTTTCAATCTTTTTGTAATGAGCACAAATATTTGTATCTGAATCATGGACGTATTTATCTATTTATTTATTGTATTTACTAATGTAAGTATGTATATCGTTGTCTGGTACCCATTGTACAGGGAATCCTGTTTTGGGACTGGACCAATGAGTGTGAAAGTAACCAGAATATTATTATTATTATATACATATGTATATACACATACACACATAGCATTGGTTAACTCCGTCAAAACGAATCTTACATCTTTGATATCTACATAGCTGTTTGCTAAAAGGGCACGGACCTACCCCAATCAGGAGGGTCTTTAGGCCGTAGTCTACTACGATGGCCTAGTGCGGGTTGGTAGACTTCACACTGGGTGTGTACGAGCCTACAGGTTTCCTCTCGAACTTGGCCTTCTCCTTTGACTACATTGGTGTCTACATTGTAGATCGTACATGAATTAGAAAAAACTCAGTTGTACGGGATCGGGATCACTTCTAAAACCGTTTGATCATAAGTCGTGTCTAACTTCACTAGACCACTAATGTACCTTCATCATTTCAGCCCGTCGCTGTCCACTGCTGAACATAGGCCTCTCCAATCGTATTCCAGCGCGACCGGTCCGTAGCCACCTGCATCCAGCGAGACCCAGCGATCCTCACCAGGTCGTCGGTCCATCTCGTAGGTAGCCGTTCCACACTGCGCTTGCTAATACGTGGTCTCCATTCAAGGTCCTTTTTGCCCCATCGGCCATCCGATCTTCGCGCTATGTGGCCTGCTCATTGCCACTTCAGCTTGCTTATCCTACGGGCTATGTCAGCGACTTTGGTTCTTCTATGGATCAATAATACAATATACGGATAATGTGCCTGTTCGCTATATAAAAAACATATTTAATAATTTTACATATTTCTGTTACATTATATATATTTCATGATACAGGAAATTATATTGTTGTATATCCAAAACTATATTTCGACTAATTTTGGATATACAACGAGTTCTCTTTCCTTATTTCTATGAGGCTCGCTTGAATATAAATTATTTACCAAACTCAATATAGATACTATTCGTAATGACATTTAACTGGTATCATAGAGTTAAAAACTCTATAACTGAATATCACAATTCTTATCACAGATACTGTATCAAGTCTACAAAAAAAACATAAAAATGTCATAAGTACAAGTGACATTTCCATCCTCGGTGTATGTACGCATAAAGCCAATNCTCTATAACTGAATATCACAATTCTTATCACAGATACTGTATCAAGTCTACAAAAAAAAACATAAAAATGTCATAAGTACAAGTGACATTTCCATCCTCGGTGTATGTACGCATAAAGCCAATCTGGCGTTGCAACAAAAGCAATATGGCGACGTCTGCGCCAGCGCAACTGTCCGTGAACCTGGCACGGCGCTAAATTTACACACGCCGCGTCATCCGGTGCTCGTTCATAGATCACTCACTGTGTAGATGTGACAAAAGTTAGCTTCTCATCTGTGTTTTTTTACCTTCGCGGATGTATCATGCCAGATAGCAATACACTTCATGCTATGTGGCTATTCTAATCTTTGGATCCATCGCACTAAAGATTCGAAAGTGACACACGTGTATGCTGTGTGGCACCGGTATTGTAATAGGATTCTCCATCTCTTCTGGTGGATGCTGTGAGAACCAGCTAATGGACCCACCGGGATAATGGGCAACAGCATTATCATGTTATTTAATCAAAATCTACTGCGATCTCCAAAACGACTGCTAAGCGTGGAGATTATGGTAATTCTGCTCACACTATATAAAGCGCAGGTCCGATCCTGTATAGAGTACTGCAGTCACGTATGGGCCGGTGCTGCAAAATGTTATTTATCGGGTTTGGACTCGGTGAAAAAACGTGCTAAGAGGATAATTGGCGACGATGACTTATTTGACGCCAAATTTCAGAGCCTAGAGCATAGACGAAGGATAGCCAGCCTATCAGTATTCTATAGGATTCATTTTGGAGAGTGTGCACAGGAATTGCACGATATAGTTTCTCCAGCTCCCTTCCATCATCAGACGAATAGACGTACAGCGGGTTATCCTTCCTACCTGGTTAATGTTTCGACCATCCGTACTAAACGTTTTGCTTCTTCGTTCTTAATGCGTACGGCCAAGGACTGGAATAGTCTGCCGGCGTCAGTGTTTCCCTCCGATTACAATGTGGATGTTTTCAAGAAAAAAGTGAACAGGTTTCTACTAGGCTAGTACGCTCTACCACTTAAGGCTAGATCGCCACTTACCATCAGGTGGAATTGTAGTCAAGTGCCAGCTTATTACAATTAAAATAAAAAAATCCTACGTTTTTATGAAGGAAGATCTTGTCCAGCATTGGTCTACCATGGGCCGAAAATGATAGTGATGACAATACCTATTTTGCTTCGTCCGCAGCGACATTATTAATTAATCGAAACCAAAAACCAATATCCGAATAACAATTAGATGATTTGAGCTAATTCATTAGATAGTAACAGAGCTGATCTTATAGTGAAGTTTTTGAACTCAAAATTGGTCGGTTGAAGTGACAAAAAGAAAATATAAATGTTGTCATTCTTAAAAATATTACATATTTTATTACAATTAGCATTTTAATTGTTAGATTTTTTTTTCGACCTTAAACAGACAACGAAAAGAAAGAAGAAATAAAACACATACATTCAGGACAAGCACAACAAATAGAGTTAACAAAAGAAGAAAGCAAATAAAATATACAAAATAAAAAAAATGCAGAGTAGAGTGGTTTACAATCGTAATATTTTTATTACGCGCCTGTCCGAAAAGGCATCATCTCAACTTGTTACTGCAATATCGGTGGATTAAAACCCTAAGGTTACGACGTTGGTAGCGATGAGACTCCGTATAATACTGTCATGTCTGTTAAATTTTATAGTTTATGACAGAAGAGATGCAGCGGTGCGAAGGTCACCGTCTTTACTCGATGCATTTACATAAACACATGATACCTACCGCGGGCTTGAGTTAAAACGCTTTTATCTTTCAGCAAGTTGAGGGATAAAATTACACAAACTTTTCCGGTATCGGTTGTCCTAAATGTTAATACTAATGTATTACCATTGTTTATTTACTCTACAGATTTAAAAAGTCTTAGTAATGTAGCGTCGACTTCGGTTCCGTAGGTCTGCGGTTCGATCCCAGTCGATCTCGCTAATATTTACCAATTTTGGAAGCCAAGTAGAACAGTGAGTTTTGATTGGTATTTCAATGACCGACTCGCCTTAAGATGGCTATCGATCATCTGAACTTGACTTACAGCCACTCTTGTGAAAAAAATTCCTTATAGTAAAACTAGACTATTTTTAAATTAGTATTTCCTTCCTATATCAATTACTCTCCCAATCATAAAAGTCATTAATCTTCTAAAAACACATTCGGATGTTGTGTGCTTTAAAATAATAATAAAAAAATGGTATGGCGGCGCGCGCCGGATTTTGTACCATTTTTGAAAAGGGGGGTTCGAATTTTAAATATAGAACGGCGCGCGCAACGGAAATCGCTTGCGGGTGAATCACGCGCATCGCTCGCGTCGTTATGGATCTTAGTTATGTTCGTAATAGTTTTGGGCTTCTCGTTATGATTTTTTCGATTCCTCATAACTGAGGGTCGTGACCACGACAGTCAAGTTTCTGCACCATCTCCCTGCTGTCAAGCTTCTCAATATTCAAGCTAATAGGATGCTGATGCAAATAGACTCTTTAATGGCATCTGTCTATTCTTTGGTGAACTTTTTCGATTCCTCTTACCTTCCACTTGGCCAAAAACTATTAATTTTTCCGAATTGCGGCGTCGGACTGCGTGTTCGAAGTATTTTAAGAATTTCTGCATGCCGATTATGGATAGCTGACTCTTGACATCCAACTCCGACGGAATAGATGGAATGCATGGAATGCCCAAGATCTTACACCAGCATAACATCTCGAATGCGTTTATTATTGTAATCTTTATGGATATTAATGTTATTATTGTTTTGATTTTTAAAATTAAGTCGGGAGCGCAACCTTTGGTAGAAGTTCTTTTTGAATAAAATGTAAAAAGTATCTCCACATTAACTTCTGACGACGCGACGTATGCAATAGTAGTGTCTTTAAGTTTTGTTTTAAAGTTTGCTTTGTATGACCCTAGAGCTGATAATGAGAATAATGATTCATAAATATCTTTGGTTTCATATCTAATAACTGATTCATGGACGTGTATATTTACATACATATGTATGTATATCATTGTCTAGTACCATAAATACAAGGGATCTAGGACTAGTTCAATGTGTAATCTGAGTGTCCAGAACATTATTTTATTTTAAAAGTTATTAGTAAACAGAAGCAGATAAGTGCATTTATTTTATTAGTAGTTTATAATATTATTTTATTTTATTAGTAGATAGCAACATAAATGTTAAATTGAACGAGATTACAGTGCTTTGTAATCTGAGTAAGCTGATGTTTCATACATTATTGAATTAAAAATTTATTCAATAAAGTTAGGGCAACTTTTTAGATTTTTTCTTTTATTAATGCTCAAAAGGATGAGGCATTAGGGTAAAAATTCGATTATAAAAATCTTTTATTAAGCAGTTATCAATAATGAATGAAAACAGGTTGTAGTAAAAATGTGACATTTAAATATTTATACGACAAAGTGGCCAGGTATAATGATTCTTTGTATAGCTTAGAAGCTTTACGCATATTATCGAAAATTCTTTTGAAATTGTATGAAGTAGACGTAAATTAAATGTAAGTATATCCCATTAAATAGGGTATTAGTCTAAACCACAGTAGTAGCACCGAACTGCTAGCACTGAAGAATACCGCAGTCCAGTGTACTGGTGTGTTCGTCACTCGAATCTCATAGCACCTTCGACTCACGGGAAGAGATAGAGTCTGTTAATATGACCGCACCACCCGGAGACGTCATCCTCTCATTCACTGCTAGACATGGGCCTCTTCTAGGAAGGATTTGCCATAATCTCCACGCTTGGCACACACTTGGTCCCGAGTTTGAAGCCCAGTAAGGACAAACTTTGTGTGATGAGCATGAACGTTTATACTCGAGCTATGGATGTTTATCTATATATCTACATACATACATACACAATACATACATACATAAAAGTGTTAAAATTCCTCATTGCGTCACCACGGCTTAGTGGAGAGAAAAGAAAAAAGGATGAGATAGGCCTTTCCTATCTCATTGATGTATTGAGCAAGAAATATGGAATCTAGAAAAAGAACTATAGAATATAGGATACCACTATCTCGGAAGGAGTAAGAAGAGAAGTAGCTCGGGGGGCCGGGGACGCTTACCCGTATACTTAAGTCTATTTGCCGGACAGGCTAAAAGACTAAGTACTCCCTGACTAAATAATAAATAAGCCCAAATAATCTATATATGTGTGGGGAAAGTATGCGCGTGTTGTATAAATAAAAACAAACTTGAATGACTCCTGTTTATCCCCACATAAAATATTGATTTACAAATATAAAATATTACAATGTCTACATGTTTGTAGAATTTTCGCACCGTGGCCCACCCCGATTCTTCCTTTGTTGGTAACCTAGCAACGACCCTCGAAATTCAAAGGAGAGTGTGTGCGGCCAGGCGAGCAGCCACATATGTATTAGCATTTATTTATATAAGTAAGTACATTGTTGTCTATACAGACATATTATATTAAACCCAAGACACAGGGACTTCAAATTTGGGGCTAGATCAATGCATGTCAAAAAAAAATTGTCCATAATATATGGTCGTCAGATTGAGATTTCATAAATGTTTACATAAATTTTAACAATTTACAAAACACCTGCACCTTTATATAAATATTTCTCAAGTTACGAAAGAATGCAAAACGTTAACAGCATTACAAAAAAAAAATCGTTATTGGTAGTGCGATCACGTACCCACCTATCTGTGCGTCAGTGTGCGGCGGTCCTTACCGGCTTATCCTTGAAAAGTGACATTGTCCGTTGACCTTGCGTATTGCGTCCTCAACTGTCCCTGCGCTCGTAAAATACTCGAACACACGACAGTTAATTTTATGTTGAATGGGTACGAAACGTTTTGATAAGTAAATTAATTTTTATTACGGTAATATAATGTTATTAGGTATAAATTTTTGTTTTTTACTCGAAATCATCTATACAAATTGACAAAAATTGTATATTTAAATAATGTTTTATTTTCTACATTTATCTAGATAGGCGTCACCCTGAATAAACAAATCTTTATAATAATCATTTATATTTTTTATAATATCATTTCATTGAATATTGAGGTATTAATAGGTTAAAATATTCATACTGTTTGCTATCATATCAACAATATCATGTGATGCCATCTGTTAATATAGGTAATATCACATTCTCATAGCAATTTTGAAAGACGCCGAGTGAATCTTGATCACCTAATTTTTGACGTATGCTTAAGAGACAAGTTTAGATAACCGTCCGCCCGCAAGAATCATTACTGCGGTATATAACGAACAAAAACCACCGTTTCGTGTGCTTTCCGAAATACGAAGAAAGCATAGAAATGTTAGAATGCGTGACTAGGATTCGAACCCTTCTGAACCTTCTGACTAGCAGACGCAGTTTTATCCCGTACACCATCAACATTACGTCCAATGTAATAAATACACGATTGTATTGACCACCAATTATAGGAAAAGCAAAAATACAGAGTTTTTATACGAGATAATCAAAAACAACAATATGAAAATACAACCTTATATGGAGAATTTTTCATCATTATTATCATCATCGAACTATCTATTACTTATCATTAATATATCATTATCATATATATAATCATTGTCTCGTTGCAAGGCACGGCTCTCCAGTCGGGGTGAAAAGGGATAGAATATAATCCATAATTCTGGAATTTTTTTATATATAAGAGGGAGCAAGCGGGTCATCTGATGGTAAGTGATCACCGCTGCCCATCTCTATGGGCAGCGGTGATCACTTACCATCAGATCCTTCTGGTGTTGCAGGTAGAGACCTGCAACACCAGAGGGATCGCAGGTGCGTTGCCGGCTTTGACGTAAAGTGTACACTCGTTTCTTGAAGGTTCCCAAATCGTATCTGGAAAAATCGCCGCTGGGAGCTCATTCCACATAATTGTGTATATGTATCTATGTCAAGATCATCACTAGCCAATCGAGTTAAGATAACATGAATCGATAGAGGATATAATTGTAAGTAGATGAAATAAAAAAGATACTATGGACCAGACAAAAAATAACTTAATACATATTTATTTTAAACAATTACACGAAGCCCACCTGGGCTTTGTGTAATTGTTTAAAATAATTGAATTTGATAATAATTAAATTGTTGTAATTAAAACAATCTACCTAGATTGTTTCAATTAAAACAGTCTTCTTGGGGTTTTGTGAAAATGTTCACTACTTTATTATTAAAATCTTTTATATTCTATTGATCTATCCATATACTCGTACATATCTTGATTCACTTTAAACTTTATGTATATTATTATTACTAAATGATCGCTCTGTACACGTTGTAAAACCTAGAGCGATAAATTTCTTTAATGAAACTATGGGGGAGTTGCCCGCTTTTCCCCCCTTGGCGAAGCCCTTGATCTATCCACATACATATCTTGTTTCACTTATAACTTTAAGTACATCATTAAATCATGCTTACACTATTCATTTCACGACCGGTGCAACAGTACTGACTAAGTTTATGTGATATTTCTAGAATTTTTATCATTGTGTAAGCCTCAGATTATAAAACCAAGTATTTCTATAATCTTTATACTTTTATCTATATAAAATGTTTAGAGTACGAATCCAATAGAGAAAATAATATTGTTTTATGAAGTACATTAGTGATCAAGTGGTACCAGACACGAGTTGAGGTTAAAAGGTCGTAGGTTCGACAGCGCGTTCGTACCACTGAGTTATATCTAATACATTTACGGTCTATATTGTAAACACCAATCCACTTAACGGAGAAAGAAAACTCTCTAAGGAAACCTGAATGTCAACATGGATGTGTTAAGTCTACCAACCCGCATTAGGCCAGCGTGGTAGACTACGGCCTAATTCCTTTGCTGATTAGCGGAAGTTCGTACCCCTGTAATGGGCACGAATTTGATGATGATGTTATGTTCACAAACTTAAATATCTAGTATTAACATAACCACTAATAACTTTTATATATCACTGCTCTAGTTTTATGATATTTTTAAATAATATAAATGGGAAGGGAAGTAGTGTCCTTATATACAAGTTATTACTAACTTAGGCATTAGTTCTCGTCAAAGGCACGAAATGAAGCTTGAATGAGAACGCTGATTTAAAGAAATGAATTAGTTTGGTAGTACAGGGGGACGCGTGGGGAGAGAAGAAGGTCAAGACAAAAGAGACGCGGTTAGAAAAGCAAGAATTAAAAAGAAAGTACCAAGGATACTTCAATGTATTGATAATGAGTGATTGTGTATATAATTGTGATTGGTGCAGTGGGCCGTGACCCTGCTTTCTGTGCCAATGAGTCCCGGGTTCGAATCCTGGTAGGGTCACGCATTTGTGCGATGAGCACAAATGTTTGTATCCGAGTCATGGATGTATTTATCTATATATGTATAGTATTTATCTATATAAGTATGTATATCGTTGTCTAGTACCCAAGATACAGGGAATCCTAGTTTGGGATTAGATCAATATGTGTGAAAAAGTGTACAGAATAAAAAATATAAATAAAAATAAATAATGAAATGGTGAGAATCTACAAAACGAGTAAGTTGTTTTATTTTTATAGCTCAACAGAGGCAATTGAATGTGCCACGCGGGTAGATAGAAAGGGGACTAAAGGTGAGGCGAAGAGAGGTCACTTGACGGGGACTTGGTCCGCGATACAAAAGATCGCCGTGGCTGAATTCCAAGGTGATATCAAACGATTCTAAGCATACCTACCTACTATTAGTAGATAGTGGAATCTATGAACACATCACAAAGAAGTGTATGTACACATCAAGACATTTGATTTGTAATAATTCACCTATGGGACAGACTTTGATTTATATCTCAGGCAAAATCATTTTATTTTTGTAATTTGGTAAATCACTCTCATACAATTGACCGAAAATAGAATCTAGACAAGCTAATTACGAGTATGTAACTATATATTGTAGTGAAAAAAATAGTTATTATTATATCTAGTAACAAAAACCGCTGCAATGTTTCTGCTTTTATTACTTATCATCATAATCATCATCATCCCCGGTCCATATCATCCCCACTACAGGGGCACGGACCTCCCCTGATCAGGAGGGGGATTAGGCCGTAGTCTACCGCGCTGGCCTAGTGCGGGTTGGTAGACTTCACACACCCATGCGGGCATGCAGTTTTCCTCACGAAGTTTTCCTTCTCCGTTAAGTACATTGGTGTTTACAATGTATTACAATGAATTACAAATAATAACTCAGTGGTACGGGACCGGGATTCGAACCCACGACCCTTCGATCATAAGCCGTATCTAAAACCACTACACCACCAATGCACCTAACTTATTACTTAACCGTTGTTTAATTAAACTTTATACTCAGTGCTGAAGTAACATAAGATAGGTTAAGCATCTAAAGAAAAAATATCTTTTATTTTTCGGATATACGAGACACTAACTTATTTAAAGCTTAGTAATACATAATATATCATCACCATGACTCCGTGAAAGTTCACCTCTGAACATGTGCCTCCTCCTTAAAAAGGAGGGATTTGTCATAACCTACGCGCTTAGCAAGCATTTTGGAGATTACAGAATATTTTAATTGAATAACGTAAAGAGATGGCGTGAAGATATTATTATGCCGGTGCGACACATAAGTATAGGATCAACATATAATAATAAAATACATGAATTCACAAATAAACAATATTAATGTGATACTATTAATATATCAAATCTTTAAGGGCAGCAGCAATAATTATTATCAAATTATTGCCATTTAAATTCATTGTAGCGACGATTAAAATATTTTTGAACCCTCGATATGTTGGTAATCATTTGTTTTGCTATTTGTTGTCGCCTGGCGTCATTGTTCGGCTGCTGATGAAGGGCACCCGTGCCCCTATACTGAATGTACTGAGCTTCTAACGCAAAAGTGTGTTTATTGTTCTGGTTATGGTTCAGCAAAAATAACACAAAAGGAAAGTAAAAAAGTATTGCTAAATAAGGTAAGTACATAGTGCAAGATATAACTGTTTTGACACTGTCTTAATGGCCACTGAACTAGTACTGCATTTAGTGCCAGCACTGGGTGAAGTGAAGTGAAGTAGTTTAAGCATACCATTTCACTTCACTATTCCACTACCTAACCTATTCCTAAGCTCACTTTTCACTGAACAGCCGCCACTGGGTGCGAGAAGACCAGCTACATATATACCGCTTATTATAGTCTGAGGAATGTTCCAAAAACAAAATTTAGATTGTCAATTCACAATTCTTTCATTGCTCTATAATTTATCGTACTTATTTCAAAAATTTAAGAAACAAATTTGACTATTTAAATTATAGGATATTGATACCCAAAGCGGACTCCCAGTCCATGAAGAACTGCAAGGTGTCCATGCCAGTTAACAAAGGATTTTTTTTCTCAATCTCAAAATATTTTTTTTTAAATATGCACGGTTCTTTTGAAATAACATAAGAGTCATACAGAATCAAAGACGACATCCTCACTTTTAACAATTAAAAAAAAAAATTTTTGATTTTAGTAAAGAAAAACCGACATTCACACGGGTGGAGCCGCGGGCAAAAGCTAGTATATTAATAAACATGTAGTTACTATGAATAATAACGTAACTATTATAACTTTGAACTATAGCGAAAAGTCATGTTGCTTTAATTCATTATTCTGTGACTCCATAGTCACTTTTGAAAAGCGTCTTTTTAGTGATTCAAAGTAAAGACTCCACAACTTAAGGGTCCTTAAAAATGAGACATGTTTCGCGTATAGGTTTCCGATTCCGACATTACACTATTAGTAAACTACTAACAGTAAAACTGTAAAAAAAAGGAAATGCATTTAAATTCAATTGACCGTTGTCAGTAAGTAAGTAAGCAAAGCCGTCAGTAAAATATAGTTCAGAATAACAACAATACAATTAGGAAGTGTATGTAATACAATAAAATGACAGAACAAAGAATAATATTTATGAATAGATAAGACAGGCTTAGTACGTCTGGCATAATAGTGTCAATGTTTTAATGAACGATAAGCCACACACTAATCTACGCAAATAAAGTGTTCGTGGTTTTGATATAATGACTTTTTAAGCTCATCTGTCTATGTATTTGCGTGTAAATAAAACACTAAAACACATTTTTAAAATGTTTTCTACTGGTTAATGAAAGTCATTACACTATTTTTGACTCGTAGAATATATCGCCATGGGCGTACCCAGGTTCTGGGCCGGGGGGGGGGGGGTCAAATCAGATTTTTTATAAGCACCCAGTCAAATAAACATAAATTTTATATAAATTCTTTATACAGTAGCTATTTTTAAAAAAGTTGTATGTAGTATTGCAAATGGTAAAAAGTTCTTTTTCTTAACTTTTATAGACAAATGTATATAGTTAGTAGGGACGTAAACAAAATCCAGGGGGGGGCAGCTGCGTCCACTGCGCTGTCGAGTGTTGTGGGTTCGATCCCCACACGGGACAACAACTTTGTGTAATCCACAAATTGTCGTTCTGAGTCTGGGTGTTCTGTGTTCGCGTTATTTGAATGTTTGTAAAGACGCAGGAATTAATCCTAATGCGGGAGGTGTATTATAAAAAAAAAAGAAAATTATAGACTGCTATGTGGCGCTGACGTAATAATAGCGTCACTCCATCTCTTCTCGTGGATGCCGTTACAACCACATAACTATTATTGGAGGTCGCAGTAGATTTTGAGTGAACAACAGGATAATGCTGCCACCCATTATCCTGCTACATCCCTATGTACCAAGTATCCCTATGTACTGGCAGCACAGCGGGTTCAGTCAAAATCTACTGCGATCTGCAAGCGGTCTGCGAAGCGTGGGGATTATGTCAAATCTCTCCTTTTTCCCCTTTTCCTTTTTATGTCCAACAGTGAACTTCCTCAGGCTGATGATGATTACGAAAGAAGAAACACACGCTTCTTTTCGTCTTTTAAAACATTAGTATTGTATATTGGTACTAACCCGTACTACACCAGCGTGGTGTACTACGGCCTACTCCCCCTCCTGATTAGTGGAGGTTCGTGCCCCTGTAGTGGGGACGAATATGGGCGGAGGATTATAATTAGTCATACACCAGGTTAGCTGATTGACATTAACGTGCTATGTTTTAACTTCTTCTTTCATTTGATATTTACTTAAATATAATATAGACTTCGCTGTGTCGCTCCGGGGTAATGATAAGTAAGTCAATATCGTCCCGTGAATGTTATATATGCGGACGGTAGAACAATAGAATGTACATGTAGATTAAATTTTTATTTTATTTTTATTTATAATATATAAAAATAAAATAAAATACTAATCATTTACTATTTACTAATTATTACTTTTTACTAATTTTTATTAATTTCATCAGTCAGTAGAAGTCCAGTGCTGGTAAAAAGGAGGGTTTAACCATAATCACCACGCTTTGCAGATACCTTGGAGACTGCAGTAGATTTCAAGTGACTAACAGAACAATGCTGATGCCTATTGTTCTGGCACACCCCTCAGCTGATTCTCGCAGCATCCACTGGATGAGATGGAATGACACTATTATTATGCCGATACCATATACATACTTTTCCTATAAAACGCCAGAAGTAACTTACTTATAGGCAAATGCTGATTATCGTCGCGCTTGGTACACAAGCGTGAATATTTATAAATATAAGTATCAATTAATATAATTAAGTTATTATATTACTAATATATCAGTTAAGTATCATTTATTGTGATGGGAAAAGATATTTCCTCCTTAAAAAGAAATGATTTGATTTAATCTCCACGTTCGAAAGGCCTCTTTGAGATCGCAGTAGATTTTGATTGAATAATGGGATAACGATAAATATGCTGCCCATTATTCTGGTACATCCCTTAGCTGGTTCTCACAGCACCTACGAAAATGGCCTTACGTTATCATTATGCGGCCGCCATACAACACTAATTATAAACATTATTAATTTATATACTCGCTAAATGCATCAAACAATTACAGGCAAACAACTTCCACCATATATTCTAATTAAAACAAACCTTTTAACAAACCTCTATCACAACTATAACTATTATGCCATTAACTGTTATTTGAGAAATATGAATGCTTTTTTTTAAGCATTTTCGACCAAAAATAGGTGCCAGATATCGTTCCTACTAATTAGAAAAATGGGAATAGTACGAAGCCTGTTGGATGGGTCGAAGTGTATATCGATTCATTATTATGAGCCAGCAGACGTACATTGCTGGACATAGGCCTCCTCAAATGATCTCCACACTGAGTGGCTATAAGCCATTTGCATCCACCAACCGTAACCAAGTCATTGGTCCACCTAGTCGGGAGTCAGCCTACACTCCGCTCTCCGGTTCGGGGTCACCATTCCAATATTTTTAGGTCCTAACGGACATCTATTTTATGAGCTATCTCTATCGATTAGGTCACTATATCCATTCACTAGTTTACATAATCTTGAAACCGGAGAATTGACTCTAAAAATAATTTAATGGAGGCGAGAAATAAAAAGAGTAACTTTATTGCGATAATATCTTCGAGGAACACCTATTTCAAATATTTTTAAAAGCTGAAAACAATCAGTTTTGTTTTGCAACAATTTTAAATTTAAATGCTCTTTTTATTTTCAAAGATGCACCTGATTCACGTGATATCCGGCGATATTTATTTAACTAAACCTCAAATTATTCTCTCATATTTTCAACTATGTACTTCACGTGTTTGTCTGGCGATGTTTATTTAACGTCGATTATTATCTGGCCAATTATTCAGCCGAGCAATTTCAAAACACAATAAAGGACATTTTTTTCGATAATGATTTTGTTACATTTTTGGATTAACCTAGTAAAGCTCTATTGAATACATAGACTCCTGTAGGTCTATGATAAATAGCAAGATACAATGTATTTCTTACAGGCGTACCGGATTATGAAGAGCAGTACAGAAATGGTTTTTGGGCTCTCTTGTAAAATTTCATTGAAAACAATTACATTACATAAAATCACGTCTTTTCCCCTGGTCTCCGACGGGGACTTGAATCCCGGTCTCTCGACTGAAAGGCGGGGATACTGACTACTACCGAATAATTGGGGTAGGCAGATACCACTTCCTTTCACTTGTTATGAGCAAAGTGTCTATCCGTAACCCACTTTTTGCCTCCGCGAGAAACGAGACGTGTCGTGTGGCGAACCACGACGCCGCCAATTTCATTAGGTCCAAAGCGTTAAAGTTCCTCATTGCGATCCCACTAAAAGGAAGAAGAGCAAAGAATATGGCATTTGAAAAAAGGACTGTAGTATACTACTATCTCGGAAGGAGTAAGACGAGACAGTAGTAGCTCGGAAGGCCGGGGTCGCTTAGCCGTATATTTAAGACTATTTTCCGGGCATGTTAAAAGACTAGGTACTCCCTGACCTAAAAGCAACTACTGGGTTTTTAAATTGCGCAATCGCACTTCTCAAGTGGTTGATCGTCCTGTCCACCTTTGCGAAGGTTATGCGAGTAAACAAAATGAAACGTGTTATCTGCGCATCAATAATATCACGAAATTGCGTATTTGCGAACGTACATAAACAACGTGCGCTTCGTAATGTTTTCTGGAAGATTACAAATCGCATGTGATTACATGGGCCTGGCGTTCCGATCTGGTGGGTTAGGGTTTGATCCCGCCGAGGGTCAATAGATCTCTTTTTATGTATGGCAAACAAAACTTGACTTCGGAAACACGAATGGATGAATGAAAATATATTCAGCCGTCATGCCGAAGTCAAGTGAAATATACCTCATTGCCTGGATGATTGCAAAAATTAAAAAGGCTTACGACTTCAAACTGAACTCTCTTCACATTAAGATCATAACTGCAGACCCTAATTTAAATCATGTAATTCCTGTACACTCTTCAAAATCTATCCTGTAGAATAGTGAAAGGTTAACTACCCTGTACCTGTAAATTGTTCACAACCAGGATAGGATCACCAGCAAGTTTCATTATGCGTCTCTCCACAAAGTTCAAGGCTGCTAGGTGGCATTTCCCAGCTTCGGCCCATGTAGCCCATGTAGCGACCATGTAACAGCAGTACTTCACACACGACCGAACTTGCGCTTTTTACAGCATAAGCAGCTGACCCAGTATGTAATAATACCGGACTTTTGCTAGGACTCAATAAATCACTCAAAGTTTAGGTCAGGTGAAATCTAAATTCCTAGCAACTGGAAAGGATACACCCTGAAATCAATACAATCTAGGTATGCCGGAATGCTCATATTCTTTCTCTACTTTATACTATACTGTATAGTCCTTCCGCTCCGCTTTATCAGAAAAAGAGCGTTTTAATTATTTGCACAGTTGCCACTCCCGCGATCTTAGGTCGACGCAAAGTCTTGTTCTTGTGATACCGTCTCATACCAGTAACTTTTATGATCGGTCTTTTACGGTTCAAGCCGTTCGTTTGTGGAACGAACTACCAGCGCCAATACGACTTGCTCCGTCGCTGCCAGTCTTTAAAGATAAAGTGAAACAATTTTATTTAGATAAACTACTTTCGTAAATACCGTGTGTGGATATTTGCATGTGTGCGTGCATGTGTACGTGCGTATATGTGTAGTATGTTATTTTTTTAGTATATTATGATACATACTTATTTTGACATATGACCAAGAGAAGTACCGTGTCTTGTTCATAGTAAATTATTTAACTAAATTTAATTCATTATTATATGATACTACAGGAAAATATTTATGATAGCAATACTCTTCATCCAAAGGTTACCTGGAAGAAACCACTTTTAGCGATATTGTCACACTTTTCGTATTTGTTTTTTTTTTTGTAATTATTCGTTTTTGGTGTATCAATAAAGAGTTATCTATCTATCTATCTATCTATCTATCTATCTATGCCTTTATCTGGGAACACTGCAACCTGGACCTACTGTTTCAGCACTAAAATGGAGGTATGGTGTGTTGTCTGCCGCAAATGTGCCCTAATAGCGTATGCTGTTAGTTATTGCGTTTGATCGGAACAAAATTTAAGAACAACCTAAACTCAGATAGTTATATAAAAATGATAAAAGTTACTACCCAGAAGGTAAGAACGACTGAAAAAATTGATTGAAAAAATACGCTTGACCAGGTGAAGGTAGATAGAAATGTAGTAGGAATGACTAAATCTCAACGATTGACCAAAATATTAATTAGGCTACGTCATTGTTAACTCTTAAAAACGCCATCAGGGATTATATTTTTCTAATTAATTCGTTATTACACGTCCGTTCTAAGAAACAGTCGTCGTTATTTCTGAAGAAACCTACAATTGCTCTACCGGATACACCCTTAAGTCAACGCATTAATCACATAAAAATGATAAAACACAGTCTGTATGTTTGCTGTGTTTCGGCAGGCAAACACGAGTCATCCTTCACACAATAACCTAGTTTCATAGATAACAAGAAAGTGAGGGCAGATACAGTGGATCCACATATATGTAACATTACCTTGAATAGTTTTGTAAATGACACAATAGTTGATAAAATATTCAGTATAACTGAAACCCGCAGTTTCACCTGCAATAAAAATATGATGATAGTTAGGAGTGAAGATAATGATTTATAACCTACAACAGATCTTAAATTCATCTACCAAGTTGAATAAAAAGAAATCAAAGACTATAAAGAAGTAACACAGAAGGAAGTAGTTTCACTTATTTGGATATGGAAAGTGTTTAAAGAATAATTGAAGTGTCCAAGTGCAGTAAATAAATATGCATAAAGTATATTTTAAGAATAAAATTTGAAACGAGAATATCTGTAAGAGATACAGAGTCTTCGACATAACTATAAGCGGAGTCACGAATGAATCTCGTCTGTCAAAGGACCAATGTCCGATGAAGCAGATGATTTCTAGAGTGAAATGTTTTGTCAAAAGAACCGTAAAACGCTAGCCAACATGAATTGACAACTTACATAAGGTAAGGTAATAGCCGATGGCTGAATGAGGAAAACAAAGGAGCGAGACTACCACACGAGTGAATCTGAGTTTATTTACCAACATCGCCTCCATCATAATTGTCATCAACTCCAATGCTACAAATTATATTTACATACGGCCTTCATAAAAAAACTCCTTTGTTATTCACTTATTTACAGAGATTAGGTCAGTCTGTTTGTCCGTATCAAACATCATTATTGTTCTTACTATATACATACACGCGAGTAAAAATACATTTTTTATTATTTTCTTAGCGATAATTTGTGTCATAGTACTGATAAGTATAAGACAATTATTTGCATCGTAAAGAAGGGATTGCGAGAAACCAGAGAATTATCATTGCAATAGGTTCACTTATGAACTTATTATTTTTTATATTATGTATGTAGCAAAGAAACTTGCATCCCATCCGATACTAAATAGCCACTGCCACCTATAGATATCTGTAGAAATCTATAGGTCTTGTCGGTATTATCGTCTGTAGTATTAGTCTTTAAGATGGATTAAAAAACCAGCAAATTCCATTAATTGCTCTTCAAGAAATCCATAGGTAAATAGAGACATTTAAAAAAATTTCTTTATGAGGATTTTTTTAAGAGAATTCTCAATATTTCGGTTAAATTGAAGCACTTACTTACTTATCTACGGGAAAAAATCTCTAGATCTGGCAACTCTGAGAAGAACCCTAATCATCTAACTAAAATAAAACAACACTCGGTAGTATTTAGCGGTTGATTGAAATTGTTATACATTATTCTTCGCGTGTTCAAAACTGTAATTTTAAACGATTATTTTGTTATTTTAAATTTATATTTACTTTTAATAAATACAAATGTGTATTTTGTGTCTGTGTACTTTTCATGTGTACTGTAGAATTTTAGCATATGCCCGTATTTCGATCCCCACTTGACAGATTCGACCTATAGTGTGGGGATCAATAAAAAATTGTTTTGTAACTTTAATTCTTATTTGCTAAATAAATCATGGTCATGGTTTATTATAATCATCTCTGACAACTTGATGCACTGTCTTTTCATTTTATGATTAAATAAAATATATCTATTGTCTGAATTTTCTTTTAAAAACTTTTTTTCTATTGAAATTTTTTTTTTAAATTTTTTTGATTTCACCTCCCACATTAGGATTAATTATTCCTGTATCGCGGAGACTTTACAAACATTCAAATAACGGAAAGACAACTCCCAGACTCAGAACAAATATTTATGGATTACACAAAGTTGTTGTCCCGTGCCGTGTGGGGATCGAACCCACAACACTCGACAGCGCAATGGAGAAGCGATCACTTAAACCACTGCGCCATCCGTGCAGTCAAATCATGTTCTGATGTAAAAATAATGAATATTTCCGATTTTTGAAAAAAAAAATGGTAAATTGTTAATATAACCTTTTGAACAGACGTTCCTTATATATATGTGTATTCATTATTTATCTTAGTAATATAAAATTTATCACGACTTCCGGTATTGCAGCGGCTTATAAGCAGGTTCAGATGATAGTCTGCCGTTGTACATCACTGTAACATAAATACGACTTATAATAAATAGGACCAAAAATTACTCCGTGAAAAAAAATTATTAAATAGAGACACTAGCGACGACGCAATAAAGCGCATTTTAGTTCGTACAGCGCTGTGTGGCCAACGTTTTTATTAATTTATACGGCACCTCGCCCTGTGCATGCAGCCTGATATAAAGCGTATGTCTACGTATTAGAGTTTTTTTACCGTTTCAATATCGCTCATTTCTTTCTCGTCCGGTAGGGTCGTAATACGTTCAATAATTGAAAAAGCATGCGAACACCCAAGTCTTATGAGCGTTTGAAATACACAGTGTTAGACCTAGCCGAATGGGACTTGCCCGTAAACACCCATAATCTCTGCCATGATCAGTGCCATTGAGTCACCAGCAACAATTTCACTTGTCTTGAAACACGAAAAAGCTATGCCTATAATTGTAATCTTGTTCGAAGTCATGAATACTCTCTCAGTAAACCAACATTTTAACTTGTGTGTCAAATGTCATATCGTTTTGATATATAATAATAAATGTGCCTGCGCAGCGGTGGGCAAGGTCAGTAACACAATAAAATGATATCAAACAGACTACTCGTAAATCATAATTTTTATTGTAATTTCCTTACATCACTTTTAGTATCATCTACTGGACAGTATCTTAATCATTGGAAATAAATGCTTGATTTAATATTAATATATTATAAATTTAATATTAATATTTATACATTAATATTATAAAAATCTATATTAACATTATAAAGAGGTGATTTGAGAGTTTATATGTATGAGGTAATTATTTCACTAATAGGGAGTTACGTTATTCCCAAGCGCTTTGTGCTAAATTTTATTTTGAAGAGAAAAAATTTTGACGCGTTTAAAAGGTATTTAGAAACTATCTCTCATTCGCTGGAAGAGTTTTCTTTTTATATGTCTTTTTTCCTAGCTTTTTTAATTCCGGCTATTTTGTCAGGACTTGCTCCGCTTGAGTTTCTCAAGCGGATTATTTTTTTATAATTTCTCCGTGTTTTTAAACAGACGCAAATAGTGTCTGAATGACACTAAGGATAGAGACAAAATAGATGATCTCAGATGGCAGTCGGTAATCTTAATCCTCTCCATAGATTAAGGAAAAGATAGATAAGATTACCTTCATCATCACTACCGCTATCCTCAGTTCATATCCGTCCTTACTACAGGAGCCAGGATATCCCTAAAACAGAAGGAAATTAGGTCAGATCTATAGCACTGGCCTAAGGAGGGTTGGTAGACTTCACACACCCATGAGGGTATGCAGGTTTCCTCACGAATTTTTTCTTCTCCATTGAGGACATCGGTATCTACAGTATAGATCATACATCATAGATTATAATAGAGTTACGAAATAATCCAGTGGTACTAGACTATGTCGAACTGATGACCTTTTGTTAGCGAGACGAATGTAGTACCATTAAGCCTCAAATGTATCCTAACAGATATAATTAGCTGACCCTCTTGATGCTTAAATCAGGATAATAGATAGGTAAAATATATCGAAGCGTCAGACATAACGCTTTAAGTCCATATCCGAACATTAACAGCGACATAACTCTTTGTCTCCTTGCTCCATTTTTTCTGTCGTAACAAAGATTACCGCTTGTGGGCAGACGGTTTTGCAAATACACCACTATCTTACATTTAACACTTTTAATTGCGTCGGTATAATGTTATATACGATATATTTACTAGCAACATTGTGACGTGAGTACGCGCAATTGTTTATTTCAACATTTAAATATGGCGACGGAGTTTATATACCGCTCATCCAATAGAACAATGACGTAATTACATTTTTGCAATTTATCAGAAGAAGCGTTTCAGTTTAAAATTGGATTATACCCATTTTGTAAATCATATCAATTATCATGATTTTTCATAATTTCGAAAAAAATCCATATTAAACAACAACTCATCCAAATTAAACGCTAAATAAAATTTTAACTTTTTTGCAATTGCGTCATTGTTCTATTGGATGAGCGACATGTAAACAGATTTTACCCGCGGCATCGTTTAAGTTGATGTCCTTAAATACATGTCGTTGAAAATACAATTATTTGATAACTTTATAAACTATTTTTTTTTTGGGATAACAGTTTTCTTCCTATGTCCTTCTCTGTACCCCTGACAATGTGTCTACAAAATTGATGGTAATCGGTTGAGTAGTTAAGGCATGAAAGCGTAACAAACAAAAAACACATTCGCATTTATAATATTAAGAATAAAGATTCGTTTCTGGGTCGAATCTGTTTATTACGATATTATGTATTAATAAACTAGCTTTTGCCCGCGGCTCCACCTGCGTGAATGTCAGTTTTCCGCTACATGGGAAATGCCGACACAATCATAGATTTTTATAGAAAAGCATCAGAACCACTGGTAGTCACAACCTTCAGTCATCAGGAATCGACGAGGAAGAAGTGCAGTATTCTTGTCTGTTAAAGACATTCATCTTTATTCCGTAGATAATTATTTACGGAATAAAGGTATATTATTCAGTTTTTATATCTACATTTGTCTCGAAAAGTCGTATCCTGATCCCGTAACATTGTGTTATTTCAAATGTACGTCGTGTCAGTCATTTACTCGACCGAGAACGAAAACTGGGTGAGGAAACCTGTATGCTCACGTGGGTGTGTGAAGTCTGCCAACCCTAACTAGGGTAGCATTACAAATAACGCAACGCCTTAATTCCCCTCTTAATTAGGGGAAGTCCGTGCCTCTGTAGCGGTGACAAATATAGACTGGAGATGATGATGATTTAAATCAGATTTTCTCTAATAACACTTCGTTGCTTTATACCTGGAATTAATTATTTTTTTCATGTAAACAAATCTATATATATCTACTATTATAAAATCGTTAAATATCAAACTTTCAAAAATCAATGGTATTTAAAAACAAACTACTCAGATCAAGTAATTAAGAGTTTCTGAAACCAAATCAGTCGGTGTTTGTTTGTTCGGGCTTCACGCAAAAACCAGTGGATAGATTTTGGTTAGTCTGTTCCAGTCTTAAAGGTACTATTTTGACATAAATATTGCGGTATGTTTCATCAAAATCGGTCCAGTAGAATTGAAGAGTAGTCGCCGTTAAGGTACACTCGTACCTTAACGTCGGCCAATTAAAAGTGATTCTTAGGCTTTTTATATAAATCTATCTATCTATGATTGTGTCGGCATTTCCCATGTAGCGGAAAACCGAGATTCACGTGGGCGGAGCCGCGGGTAAAAGCTAGTTCTAAATATAATTTTGACGAATGCATTTTCATATTCAAATATTCAGTATATTTATTTCATGATCTCCATAGTATGCTTTTTAACATTTGATAGGGTCATTTTAGGACGATCAAAAAATTACCATATTATAAAAACAACAATGTTTCTAAATTTTATTATAACTCAACCACTTCAAAGTTAAAAAATTCAATCTGATATCAATATTATGTTTAAAATTGTGAATTGTATTTTATTTGATAAAGTATTTTAATATTAACAAAGAAATAAATATTTTGTTGGATAAAATATAGATAAAATTAGATTGGTTCTAATACAAGACAATAATTACTATATTTGATTACAGTAGTACCACAAAAATAACTAACATCGGCATTCATCGATGCAGACGGATGATAACAAACACCGATTAAAACCGACTATAAGCAAAGATTCAATAAAGACCATGTTGCATTACAAGTAAGGTTGAAAATGTAGTGAGATGAGCTCGTGCTATCTCGTTCATAACATCTGTTCACGGGTGAACTCCACAATAGCATGTTTACTTTTAACTAATACCCGACTAGGATTTCACTCGCGCAAACACACCAGTCAAAATGATTTTTCACTATTCAAAAAAAATCGTTACAGCACAGGTACATCTTTAAAACTTATTTTTGTGGTACTACTATAATTCGTCTTGCAAATATTTTAGTGCAATATTTTAATTAAATTTGTGATCTGGTAGGTAATCTAACAAATAAATGAAAGTACTTTTGTAATACTTGAAAAAATAAAAAAAAATATCACTTTAGTACAAAATTAATTGCGCTTCTAACATATACTCATACATTTTCTTTTATTTAGCCCGTGTTCTGTGAGCCAGGACAATTTAAGGATATAATTCTAACGAAAATATTATATAACACATCTAACAAAAAATATTATACACCAATTGTGTATAATATTTTTTAGGATAATTTCCTACATACCAATACAAGGAATAAATAAATAATATTCCGTATACTTTCACATAGATTTATATAGTTCCAAACTAGGGTGATCTGTATCTTGGGTACTAGACAACGATATACATACATAAGTATATAAATAGATACTAGTACATATATAGATAAATACATCCACGACTCGGATACAAATATTTGTGCGCTACACACAAAGTTTGCCCCTTTTGGGATTCGAATTCGGGACTCATTGCCACAAAAAACAGGGTTGCTGCCACTATGCCAAACAGTCATCAAAAGAATATTCCACAATAAAAAATAATATATTTCAGATTGTTAAAAACGGGTTTGTATGTTTGTTACAAACTTTATTCGTGTCTCAGTCGTACCTCTTCATGGCTCAAGCACTTGTTTGAATCTTAGAAAAAAAAAAAGACAGATAATTCTAATTATATAATAGACATCACTACATATAATCATTAGAATTTTGTTTCAAACATAATCCAACTTTCACCTTACGGGAATATACTCGTTTGGACATAGAGATTTTTAAAAACTCTAAAATAGACAAGTTCCATATTGGGCACATCGCAATCGGGTGTGAACGAAACAGTAAGGAGCCTACCTCAACATGAGCGGCGAATGCGCGTCGCTCGGTGTGCGTGAGCGCCGGCCGGGTATTTTGAGACGCATACAGATAGCATGAAACAAGTTTATTACAATTTAAGAAAACTAATTATCATAATATATGCTACATACGTACAGTCACGCCTTTTTCCAAACCAAGAATATGCGGGAAACCAAGGTCTCCTGCGTGACATGCAAAGGTATTACAATTTAAGAAAACTAATTGTGATAATATTTGTTACATACATATATAAAATCACGCTTGATTTCTGGCTTTCCAGTGGGGAGTTGAACCCCGGTCTCCCTCGTGACAGGCGAGGATACTAACCACTACACTATCGAAAAATTGGGGTTGGCAGAGACCACTTCTTTCCACTTGCTACGAGCAAAGTGTTCATCGGTAGCCCATATTTCGTCCACGTGGAAAGCGATACGTGTCGAGTGACGAACCATTTTAATAAGGTTCAAAAGCATTAAAGTTGCTCATTACGTTCCCACAAAAAGGAAGAAGAGCAAGGAATATGGAATTTGAGAAAAGGACTATAGGATACCACTAATCTCGAAAGGGTATTATCTCGGGAGGCCGGGGTCGCTTACCCGTACATTTAAGTTTACATATATGCCGGACAGGCTAAAAGACTAAGTACTCCCTGATCTTACATAACTTACATTTGTCAAAAAGATATGTAATGTAACTAGTCAAAAAGATATGTACATACCTTTTTTGTTGCTTGCACCATTACTTCTAAACGCCTAAATCAATTTAGATGTACCAAGAATCGTTGCCGAAATTCCCACCTCATCCTCTTTCCTTTCCTCTCCATTACGCCGTGGAAATGCAATGAGGAACTTTAATACTTTTGAGCCTTAAAAAATGGCGGCGTCGTGGTTCGCTACCCGACACGTCTCATTGCTCGCTGAGGCGAAATGTGGCCTGCGGATAGCCACTTTGCTACATCAAACGATCGTAGCAAGTGAAAGGAAATGGCCTCTGCCTACCCCAATGGAAAAGAGTCGTGACTGTATGTATGTATGCATGTGTGTATGTATGTGTGTATGGTCTCTGCCTACCCTTATGGGATATAGGCGTGAGTGTATGTACGTATGCAAAATAATAATAAAGCTTTACACATGACAAACAATATGATTACAATAGATACGGTTAATTATTTTTTAAAAATAAAAACATTTTTAACGCATATAAAACGCAATGTTAATTTTAGTTCTGCAAACGGCAACAGATGGCGTTGCTGGTAAATTAACCGGCAGTTCAAGTTTCTCAGTGTGATATTAAAACCTTGTGCAGATGCTTTAAAAATAGAACCTGCTAATAAATCATGGTGAAGAAATAGTTTTCTTATTTATAGGTATAGGTATTTTCATTGTAATCATGCCATAATGTAATTTTTATGGTTGTCGTCTTAATCTTGATTATAATAGTTTTAGTTTAAGGGTTGTCTGAAAGAAAACACTCTACGTGATAAGACCGTCCTATGTACAATAAATTTTACATACATACATACAGTCACACCTCTTTCCCATTGGGGTAAGCAGAGACCACTTCTTTCCACCTGCTGCGATCGTCCAATATAGCACAGTGGATATCTGCAGAAAATAAATAAATTTTTCCCCACGGGAAAAGGATGAAATAGGAAAGGTGTCTTGAGCAAGAAATGTGGAATTTGGGAAAAAGTCTATAGGATATAGGATACCACTATCTCGGAAGGAGTAAGAAGAGATAGTAGTAGCTCGGAGGGCCGGGGTCGCTTACCCGTATACTTAAGTCTATTTTTCCGAACAGGCTAAAAGACTATGTACTCCCTGACCTATGGCGTAAATATTCCACGACGCTGGCCTAATACGGGTTAGCAGACATCACACGCTATCGAGAAAATTTCTCAGGGGTGCAAGTTTGCTCACGATGTTTTCCTTCACCGTTTGAAGCGAGGAATAAATAATAATTGATAAAACGGACGATTTTTTGGACGACTGATTAGTACAGTGAGTAGTGTCCCTGCTCTCTGCCAATGAGTCCCGGGTTCAAATTCTGATATCCTAGTAGGTTCCACAAAATATTTGTGCTCATCACATAAATCTTTGTATTTGAGTCATGCACGTATTTATCTATTTATGTATAGTATTTATCTGTATAAGTATGTATATCGTTGTCAGTACCCAAGATACAGGGAATCCTAATTTGGGACTAGATCAGTTGGTGTGAAAAACGTCCAGAATATTATTATTATTAATAATAATTAAATGAAATGCGCACATGATTTCGAAAAGTCAAAATTACGTGCCTCGTAATGTAAAACTTGGTCATACCAAAAGGCTATTATTGCTTCAAGATATTAATTCAATATATAAGTTGAATTAACAACATTTAATAACATTGCTTCATTTGTTTCAAAGCACATGATACCAGCGAATGCGAAGCGATGATACATGAGCGAATAATTTATGTTATAAATACTCGTAACTAGGATCTAGTTCCGTCTATCAATTCATAAAAAAAATATTTTGCTGACGTTACACTAAGCATCCGCGCCATTGACTTTCTTGATGCCATTAACCGAATAACCCATTGCACAAAGGACTGGCGCTTTTCAAGGTGAACGCACACATACACACAACATACACGTCCTAGTACATACGCAGCGTGTGCACACGCTGCATAAAAGCATGTGATTCAAAATAAAATGACTCGTCCAACGCGAACGTTTTAAAAATTAACACCCATGCGAATCTGAACTTTGTGCTAAGGATTTAAAATCTATTGTTTGATCAGTGATCGGTAAATATAAGTTTGTCGAGACAAGAAGGGTGCACTCACACATATGAATGAAGACGATGAGTACGTTCAACTGCAGTCTGCACTCACACAGAGAAGTCTTTGTACGGAATCCAACATTTATTATAGATTCATCAAAATGCTTTTAAGATTGTTGAAATATTTCGCAATTGCGCATTAATTTTGTAGCAAAATTTTGTTTACTTTTACAAAATTATATTTTGTTACACACATTCAACGGTTTCGGGGAATTAATACAATAATCGTATGCTAATCACACGCACACAGGAGCGCGTATGCCGCGTACAGCACATCCGTGTGTCTGCGCGTGTGTGTTATTTATTTAATTTGTTTTGTAACTTTAACGATATTGTTTCTTGACATAAGTGCATATACAATTTGCATATACTCGCAACAAAATAATGTAATGAATATGTAATTTTTTTTTGTTTATGTATATCTAATGGTTTTTTATTGTTTTCGGTTTAATAATGCTATTACACACAAAATAATAATCTTATGAAAACACGAACACGCCTATTAGTCATGGCTGATACTTCAGGCAAAGGCGTAGGTACATAACACATTTATTGGCGGGCGAAAAAGAGTTGACTATGGGTATATAACCGGACGAATTTGACGATTGGGGGGGGGGGGGTGTTGAAAAAACTCTTAAAAACCAAATTATTATAAAAATGATATTAAATATATAATTCAAAAAGCAACGTATTAATCCTCTTGTATTGAAATTAGATTATTTATAAGGTATTATAGTTATTTGTGTAAATTCAAATATCGGGAACCATAATGTTTTGTAAAATTTAGTCGCTCGGACACAAGCGGGTGGTACTTTTGCAACGGCACAGCCCCACTCGGATCCGAGTGACAGGCAGTGAATATGTTAACGCCTATTTTGCTGAAATGTTTTCGACCCAATATGATAGAGAGCGGTCTACCGTTAAACTTTGAGTACAAATTTGACATCCTCACGGTGCTTTCCTTCACAGGAACCAAGTGATAATCATACAAGCATGATTAACATATGTTTTTTGATAATTCGATTTAGATAATGATCGATAATGTTTCCTATGTAGCGCCGGCATCATAATAGCATCATAGTCTTCCCGGGGTTGCTGTGAGAACCAACTAAGGGAAGTAGGTACCAGGAGAACGGGAGCAGCGTTATTCTACCAAAATCTACTGCGATCTTCAAGACGCCTGCTAAAGATGTAAATTATGGCAAATTTTCTTTTAAGGAGGATGCCTATGTCCAATAGTGGACTTCTATGAGCTGATGATGATGATGAAAGTTCGATAATAGTGCGAGCCGACGATTGAACCCATACCCCCATACATACACACATACATACACTCACGCCGATATCCCATAAGGGTAGGCAGAGACCATAGTACATACTACATACATACATATAGTCACGCTTCCTTCCCATTGGGATAGGCAGAGACTTTTACTTCTTTCCACCTGCTACGACCATTGACTGTAGCAAAGTGGCTATCCGCAGTCCACATTTCGCCACCGCGGGCAACGAGACGCGTGGGGTGGCGATGGCATTTTATACGGTTCAAACGTTTTAATGTCCTCATTGTCCAATACCCCATCAAGTGCTAAAATACGTTAAAATCGTGTTACAGTGCAGTAATAATATAGTAATATTAAGATTTTCACACATATCATATTGCCGAGCTGACGGCTGCCAAGCGTGGAGATTACGGCAAATTCTTTCTTTTTATGGAGCAAAGATCATGTCTAGCAGTTAACTTCAAAAAACCCTTTAAAGCTTAGTGGCTTCGTTTGAGTCCACCTAGCCTTTTATTCTTCTCAGCCGACTGACACATTGGCTTCATCTGAATTCACATGCTGAAATCTTGGCTCTCAGTTTTATGTTTTACTAGATTATGGCCGCGGCTCCGCCCGCGTGAATGTCGGTTTTCGGTTACGTAGGAAATCCCGAATCAATCATAGACTTATATAAAAAAAACAAACAACCACTTGACCTCTCGTACCAAAGCGGCGACTACTAAAACAGGGATCAAACTGTATCTTCAATTCTACTGAATCGATTTTGATGAAACATGCCGCAATAATTAAGTCAGAATAGTAATTTTAAGACTGTAACAATTTAATTTCAATCTACCCGCTGGTTTTTGCGTGAAGCCTGAACAAACAAACAAACAAACATCGTCGGATATGGTTTCAGAAGCTCTTAATTACTCGATCAGAGTAGTTTGTTTATAAATATTGTTGATTTTTGAAAATTTAACATTTAACAATTTTATAATAGTACTAGTACTAGATGTCTCAGAGGGTTAACTCATTTTCCATACTACCAAACACGAAACTGCTCAAAAAATCTACTTTTCTAGAAGACACGGATAGTTAAATCATCTATTAGTCCTAACCTCGTATTGTTTTATAAAATATTATTTCATCTATTGTAACAAATAGTACTTCTTATAGTCGGTAGTGTGCTTTAAGAGATAAATAAAAAGAAATAATCCCTAGGGACCCACTTGTTTATATGTTACTGACGTTTACACAAATATACTCTCTCGATATCGAATATGGTACTTCAGTGTCTAAATATTCCTTCGGCAACATGTAAGGGTGATCACTCATTGTATACAAGTATTTATAAACCAAGCCAGGGTTTGGTACTGGCCTATTAGGTAATATGACAACATAAGAACTCACTTGAATCTACAGATCGAAGTATGGCAGGAGTGGCAGTACTGTATTTAAAAGGGAAAATCTCTCGAATAGACGGGTGTTATGTCTGACAGGATTTCCAACGCCCCGACGGTTGATTTCGAGACGTTGTATATACGCTATCGCTATCAAAATTCTTCACCGTGATTCAGCCTTCTATAATAATGTCGTCATTCAAGAATCGCGCTATCTGTTGAGGATGCATGGTACTATACTGCGAAGTAGGTTGCCAAAAATTCACAATATTATGATAAAATGGAAAGTACGTTTGTCTATCTATTTATTGGCTCCTTACTATTATATTATTTTAATATATAGTAGTATTATATAGTAGTTATTGTGTAATATATAGTAGTTATTGTGTTAATATATAGTAGACAGATAGATGATATAAAGGACAGATATAAATTCATCATCATCAGCACGTAAAAGTCCACCGCTGGATATGGGACTCCTTCTTAAAAAGGAGGGATTTGCCATAATCTCCCCGCTTGGCAGGCGTCTTGGAGATCGCAGTAGATATTGATTGAATAGCAGGATAACG
Organism: Thaumetopoea pityocampa; assembly: GCA_017165845.1. Lineage (NCBI taxonomy): Eukaryota > Metazoa > Arthropoda > Insecta > Lepidoptera > Notodontidae > Thaumetopoea > Thaumetopoea pityocampa. The sequence goes on along the minus strand of WUAW01004023.1, from coordinate 21,968 downwards.
CTGCTTCCCGTTACCCTGGTACATCCGCTAGCTGGGTCTCACATCCACGGGAAGAGATGCAGTGACGCTATTATTATAATGGCGCCACACAGCAATTGTATTTATACGATACAATTAAATAGGCCATTTTAATTTACCAAGTATACACTTGGGGCACTATATAGGTTTTTATACAAACTATAAAGCTGAATCCAAACTTTTTTCACGTAAAGTCTGAACACATAATCGTTACTTATACTTGGATCTTGTATGATCCTTCTTCTAACATAATACCAACTTCAGTTAGGGTCTGCATATTGCAAGAGATATAACCGTAGGGTGGGTTCAGACTTGACATTGGTAGTCGCTATCTAGGATCCAGTGTTATTCGCTCCTTCGTACTGTTCTACATATGTGAGCATTGAAACAATAAAACATTAAGTTCTCTTTGTAATATCTTCTGGCTACGAATCTACAAGTTTTCCGGGAATAAGACAGTTTTTATATTTAAAATAAATATTTCAACACAATAATGTGCCAACTTGCAGCGCACACGTCATAGCTCTGGTGATGTGAATGATCGAGGCGTTTGCATAAGAGGCATGGGTCGGCGCAAGGGCGGTCGGACGTTGATCTAACTGGCCACAGACTGATAAAGATATTAGACCGTACTGAGATTCTTTATTCTATTAGTACATTAGTGGTGTAGTGGTTAAATACGCGACTACACTACTACATAATACCCCTAGCTTATCACTACTCATTTATGTAAATTTATATCTTAATTATAACTAATATGTAACTAATTATATGCAGAAACGTGGAATCTGACAGTGTGATTAGTCATAAATACAATGTTGTTCAGCGAGCTATGAAGAAAGCAATGTTCGGAGTCTCTCTTTTGAGTAAAATACGAAATGAGGCTATTCGACAGAGAACTGAAGTTACCGACATAACCACTAGAATAAGGAAGCTGAAGTGGCAGTGGGCTGGTCACAATTGTTACAGAGCCGACAATCCTCGGAGCATGCGAATTCTGCAATGGAGACCGCGTTTGGGCAAACATAGTGAGTAACGCCCCCCGGCTACATCGAGTGACAGTCTAAGGAAAGTCGCTGACAGTTACTAGATGCGTGCAGCTGAAGATCGAGCGAAGTGGCGTGCCTTGAGAGAAGCCTACGTCCAGCAATGGCTGATAATGAAGAATGATGATATCATAATATGTACTTTTTAAGAAAACTTTTAATTAAATTGCCACCTCTAAAATTTTTAACCCCACATGCATTATATTTGCATCTTACCACGGTGTAAAAACAGAATGATTTGATTTCGTGTGCCGCTGGGGTCCACCGACATGAAAGTCGCTGCGTCACATCTTCATGGAGAGTTGATACATGTCTGCTCGGTAATTGGACGTGAATAATATTCCTTTCAGCTGTAATACTGAACACATGTTTCATATAATTTATTTGTTAATATAAATAAAAACTAAAGATTTGATTAAACACTTCGTTACTTGTGAATCGATTTAGACACTCAAAAATATATTTAATGATTCATTAACAAGTTTTCTGTAAGGTGCCGGCATGATAATGGCGTCACTTCGTCTCTCCCCATGGATGCTATGAACACCAGCTGTGGGGTGTGACTGGATAAATGGGTGCAACGTTATTCTCTTATTCAACCAAGGTCTGCTATCTCCAAGATGCCCGCCAAGCGTGGAGATTATCACAAATCTTTTCTTTCTAAGGAGGAGGCTCATCTCTAATAGTGGACTTCCAGGGGCTGAGGATGAGATTATACCACAAAATTAATACATACATACACTCACGCCGATATCTCATAGGGGTAGGCAGAGACTATAGTATGTACTATATACGTATGTATATAGTACATAGTATGTATATAGTATGTATATAGTACATAGTATGTATATAGTATATAGTAAGTCACCCCTGACCCCTGAGCTACTACTGTCTTTTCTTACTCCTTCCGAGATAGTAGTCCTATACCTTATAGTCCTTTTCCTAAATTCCATATTCCTTGTTCAATACACCTTTCCTACCTCATCCTTTTTCCTTTCCACTCCACTAAGCCGTGGGTACGCAATGAGAAATTTAATCACTTTTGAACCTCATAAAATGGCGGCGTCGTGGTTCGCCACCCGACACGTCTCGTTGCCCACGGGGGCAAAATGTGGGCTGCGGATATCCACTTTGCTACATTAAACGATCGTAGCAGGTGGAAAGAAGTGGTCCCAATGCTTACCCCAATGGGAAAGAGGCGTGACCGTATGGTCACGCCTCTTTCCAGCAAAGTGGATATCCGCAGCCCACATTTTGCCCCCGTGGGCAACGAGACGTGTCGGGTGGCGAACCACGACGCCGCCATTTTATGAGGTTCAAAAGTAAGAAAAGACAGTAGTATCTCAGGGGTCAGGGGTGACTTACCCGTATACTTAAGTCTATTTGCCGGACAGGCTAAAAGACTAAGTACTCCCTGACCTAAAACACAAAATTAATTCAAAAAATATATTTTATTATTGTCTAAATAAATACATACATACATACAGTCACGCCTTTTTCCCTGGTCCTCCGGCGGGAAACCGAATCCCGGTCTCCCGCGTGATCGGCGAGGATACTGACCACTATACTATCGAAGAATTAGAGTAAACAGAGACTACTACTTTCTACTTGCTACAATCAGCAGTGGCTATCTGTGATCCCACTTTTTGCCCCCGCGGGAAACGAGACGTGTCATATGGCGAACCACGACGCCGCCATTTTATAAGGTTCAAAAGTGATTAAAGTTTCTCAATGCATTCCTACGGAAAGAAGATGAGGTTGGAAAGGTATCTTGAGCAAGGAATAGAATAGAATGGAATGGAATGGAATGGAATGGAGTGGAATGGAATGGAATGGAATATAATAAAATAGAATAGAATATACTTTATTGCACACACATTTACATGGAATAAACAATTATCACAATAATTAC
>WUAW01004017.1:612-10918 GCA_017165845.1 Thaumetopoea pityocampa | reverse complement strand
TAAGCCGTGGGTACGCAATGAGGAACTTTAATTATTTTTGAACCTTATAAAATGGCGGCGTCGTGGTTCGCTACTCGACACGTCTCGTTGCCCACGGGGGCGAAATGTGGGCTGCGGATATCCGCTTTGATACATTAAATGATCGTAGCAGGTGGAAAGAAGTGGTCTCTGCTTACCCAACGGGAAAGAGGTGTGACTGTGTGTATGTAGTATATACTGTAGTGTCTGCCTACCCCTATGGGATGAGGGCGTGAGTGTATGTATGTATGTAAATTTACATGTATAATATAATTTCATAAATAGCCACTTTTAGTAGCTAGTAGTCTAATATATTTTTACAAAAAATATAATATACTCTCAATATTATCTGTTAATGAAATACAGAAGGCTAAATTGAACGTAACACGAATAATTTGTGAAATCTTAATTTTAATATAAAATTAGTTTTATTTCAAACCACAAAATAATTTGTATGAAAGAAAATATTTTATATCAAAGAAAATATTTTCTACGAAAGAAAATATTTTATATGAAAGAAATTAAAGAAAAAGTTACCTCTAGTTATAGTTACCTTAAAAAGTTATATTTTGAGGTATGAAATGAAATTCAATTTAAACGAGCTTTTAATACTAATTTCAATACTGAGTAATAATAATCAATCAAATATCATATAATGTATGTGTATGTAAATATCATGTCATACAGTCAAACGTAGATTTTATGAATGCTTTTGTCCGCGGCTTCGCCCGCGTGAATGTCGGTTTTCTGTTACATGGGAAATCCCGAAACAGTGGTAGATTTATATAAAAAGCCATAGAACCACTTTTACTTGAGCTCTCGTACCTTTACGGCGGTTAATAAAACAAGCTGTATCTTCAATCCTACTGGATTGATTTTCATGAAACATGCTGCAGTATTTAAGTTGGAATAGTACCGTTGAGACTATTACAGTGTAACCAAAATCCATTCCCTAGTTTATGCGTAAAGATCGAATGAACAAGCAAACATCGACGGACTTGGTTTCATAACAATTGCCGGTCTTTTGTTTTGTAAAGGAATGAAAGTCAATCTGTCAATATGTTTTAAGTTCTCCCAATTTAAAACTTATTGTCGTCACTCAATCTATTCTATAGAGATGTTTAAACTCAATTTTTTCACTTTTCCATACGATTTTTCAAATATTTTTTTTCATACAAATCTTGTCCTGACAGTTACAAATACAGCAAAGAAAGAGTTAGCCAAATAGGTGCAGCCGCTTTGAAGTGATGCGCGGACAATCATTGTTTTAGTTTTACAACTTAGGTGATTATGAGTTATATAACAGCATCATTAGACCGGTTCTCCTGTAGAAGAATGTCGTATACCGTGATGGGTGTTGGTCGACTTGGAGTAGACTTGTTCCGGAGCTCAGCGTCACGGAGAAGAGAAGTCTACTAACCCGCACCAGACCAGCGCGGTATACTACGACCTAATCCTCTCTCCTGATCAGGGGAGGTCCATGCTCCTATAGTGGGGACGAATACGGGCTGGGGATGATGAGAATGAGCACCGTCTATTGCGAACAAATAAAATTATAAAGGTTTAAAGATCACGACTGACCGAAAGAGTAGGTAGGAAATACATTAACACGGCAGTGCTCGGGGTACGACTTCAGGAACCGCTGTGATCAGCGCGGGCTGCATACTGTGAGCCAAGATATGGAAGTCAATGGGCTCACTATCGAGGATGTCGCTTGGCAACAGAAGCTGGCAGTAGTAATGATAGGAGGAACGAGAAATAGAAGCAGCGGTCCCTACATGAGCACGCATTTATGAATGTAGGACATTGCGACTTCGTACATACATACACTCACGCCGATATCCAATAAGCGTAGGCAGATACCATAGTATATACTACATATATACAAAAAGACACGCCTCTTTCCCATTGGCGTAGGCAGAGACCACTTCTTTCCACCTGCTTCATCATCGTCATAATCACCAGCCCTTGGAAGTCCACTGGTGAACGTGGACCTCCTCCTAAGAAACGAAGGATTTGCCATAGTCTCCACGCTTGACAGGCGTTATGGAGATCGCAGTAGATTTTGAGTGAAACATCGATTAACGCTGCTCTCCATTAATCCTGGCACATTCGTTAGTTGGTTCTCACAGTATCTGCGGGTAGAGAAGGAGTGACGCTATTATCATGTTGGCGTCACACAATCGCTTGCCGCTTATCGTTATCTATATAACAGTGTTGTACAACCGTATAGACATTAACTGGCGTTATTATAGATAGATAACTCTTTATTGACACACCAAAAACAATTAATTACAGAAGTATGAAACAAATACGAACAGCGTTATAATGGGCGGCCTTATCGCTAAATTAATTACAGTCGTATATTTGTAGAAGACTTTCAGTATGTAATTTGGATGGAGAGTCAGCGTGATATAGTGAGTAAGGTGTCGCACTCGGATCTAAAGATCCGGTCCGGTCCGTGGTTGGGTCGGTGTCGTGGTCAAACACGCTTATATTCCGATGTTTCGAGAGACACCTAAAACATGGATTCCCGGTTAATTCATACTATTATGAAATTTATAGATGTCAAATTTTGTAATTCAAAGATACGCGTGTTAAAAAAAATTACTCATACCGACTAATTAAGGGCATCTGAAACAAAATCCGTCGTAGTTTGTTTGTTTGTTTGTTCCAGCTTCACGCAAAAACTAGTGGATATCTTTTGTTTAAACTATTACAGTCTTAAAGGTACTGTTTCGACTTAAATACGAACATTATGTATGTTTTATCAAAAATGGTCTTGTAGAATTGAAGATACAGTATGATACCTGTTTTAGTAGTCGCGGTTAAGGTATGAGAGCTCAAGTAAAAATGGTTCTGAGGCTTTTTACATAAATCTGTGATTGTTTTAGGATTTCTTATGTAGTGGAAAACCGATATTCTCGCGGGTGGAGCCGCGGGCAAAAACTAATAATGGCAGGAATTATGGCGGCTTCCAATGAAATGACATCCGACGACAGTTGGCCCTCTGAACGAGGCTCGGGGCCGTACTCCGTGCGGCAGCACCAGCCTCTGATTAAGATGGTGATAATGTTAAGATGAAGGAACTAACAGTTCGTCATTCCCAGTCCGTATTCGTGTCCACTAAAGGGGCACGGACCTTTCCTCATCGCGAGGGGGATTAGACTACGGAGTCTACCACGCTAACCTAGTGCGGATTGATAGACTTTATACACCCATGTTGGCATGCAGGTTTCCTCACGAAGTTTTCTTTTTTGAGTACATTGGTGTTTACAATGTAGACTACATGAATTAGAAAAAACTCAGTCGTACGGAAACGGGATTGAACCCACAACCTTATGAGCATGAATCGTTTCTGATACCATTAGACCACCAATGTAGTTCAGTTCAGTATCAGTTCGTCTTCACTGATCATTTAGACGTTCCATCCTGTGCTGGTACAAGCGACTGCTGTGTATTGTTACGTAATATAAGCCAGTGCCTTTCGAGAAATTTTGTAGAAAAGAAATGCTTAGAAAAGGATGTTTAGTTAGGCGGTTCCACAATATGGAGTCACCTGAATTTTCGAATACATAAATCTCCGAACATGGCGCCCTGGCGGGGACGGGTAAATAGTATTTATTAGATTGGATCCATGAACCTTGAGCCGGTCGCTAGGGTCGTGGAAACGCTGATCTTATGTACCAAAATAATAACTGGAATCTAACAGAGTTTTTTAGCTAATATAAGCTAATACTTGGGTACAATTCCACCTAATTATAAGTGGCGATGTAACCTGGGGCGGTAAAAGGTACTAGCTTAATAAAAACCTGTTCACTCTTGTCTTAAAGATATCCACAAGTACATTATAATCGAACGGAAATACTGACGCAAGAGGACTATTGCAGTCTTTGTTTGCACCAAATTATTAACGTAGAACCAAATCGCTTCGTACAGGTGGCAGGGATGTCTACGAGGTAGGGGCAATATCCCGCCGTGCGCCTAGTGGTCCGATGGTGAAAGGGGGATGGAGGAATTATATCGTGTAATTCCTGAGCACACTCTCTAAAATGTATTCTGTAGAATACTGAGATGCTAGATATCCTGCGCCTGTACTCAAAGCTTTGTAAATTGGTCTCAACCAGGGTAGGGTCATCAATAAATCATTGCACGCCTCTCCAGAATCCAATATTGCTAGGTGGCATTTACCAGCTCCAACCCATATGTAGTATGGTAGCAGTACTCCACATACGAACGGACTTGCGCCTTATGCATCAAAGCAGCTGACCCGTTGTAAAATACAGTCGCATTTTAGCTAAAACCACCAGCTTTTTGGCAGCTAATTTGGCCCTGGACTCAAATACCACCCAAGGTTGAGGTCAGGTGAAACCTCCATTCCCAATAGGCGGTTGCTATATTTAACATAAGGGTAGGCGGAGATCACAATTCACCACATACTGTGACACGACATAGCACTCTCGCTTCATCCACATTCATACATCTCTTCATACACTTTTATCGTTTAAGGATGCTACGAACTTAACCTTTTTGAAACAAGTTGTTGAAAAGTCTGTGTAAGTTGAAGTATGATTTGGCGACATGACTCAACATATTATGCACCAATGGTTTGGTCATTAGAAAAGATGAGTGAGATTCGATCGACGAAACGAATATACCGGCTGAATGTGAGTGGAAGTGTCGGAAGAAGGCGTCCCTTGGATAAATCTACCTTGATTTTTAATTTTGGTTGAAATAAAGTCGCAATCTATTATAAAATTGTTAAATGTCAAATTTTCAAAAATCAAAGATATTTATAAACAAACCACTTAGATAGACTAAATAAGGACTTCTGAAACCAAATCCGTCGATGATTGTTTATTTGTTTGTTCGGACTTTACGCAAAAACCAGAGAGTAGATTTTTGTTAAACTATTTTAGTCTTAAAGATAATATTTCGACTTAAATATTACGGCATATTTCATTAAAACCGGTCTAGTAGAATTGAAGATACAGCTTGAACCCTGTTTTAGTAGCCGAGAGGTCGTATGATTATATATGGTTGTGCTGGGATTTCTCATGTAGCGGAAAACCGACATTCACGCGGGCGGAGCCGCGGGCAAAAGCTAGTAATACGCAAGTCAATTTACCTTTATAAATAATTTATACAGATAAATTGACTTGCGTAGCGCCTAATGTTATTATTCTTTTTATTTTGCTTATTGCTATAACTATTATTTTTAAACAGTCAGTCATTTATTACTAAAGAGGCCGTATCGTAGTTAGTGGTCTCCATTCGGGCCGATCTAAGCAACGCTTACCACGGCCAGGTGTTAGATGAGTTAACTGTTCCACCATAATTAAAACCTGTTCTCTTCAGAAGCTACGTAATACAGTGGGTCCTGAATGGTATCTGTATAATTTTAGTTGTCCCAGTGATCGTGAGGGCTAAGGGGCGAGGAAAAGAGGAAATTCTTTCAGTGGAGTCAGTAACGGCAACGATTGGCCACCATTGGCCTACCTGGTATTCTTTCTTGTGGACCTTTGGAAATATGTAAAAATGTGGCGTTCGAAAAAAATTTTCAGATGAGGCACGAAGTAGGATAAAATTTTGAATTTCTTTCGTCAGTTCTATACATGAATCAGTTGAAACCGATGTATATGATGAGCTGTCGTTCAGCTGCCTAAGTCCTTCTTTAATGTAAGCTGTTTTGTTAAGTATTACTGTAGATGAGCCTTTGTCTGCTGATACAACCATTATATTTGGACCGTTTTTTAGATTTTGTACAGACTTGCGTTTTGTGTTACTTAAATTTGGTTTTTGTTGTTGCAAATTTGAAATAAAATTGTTCTGCGAGACTTTTAATAATAATTGATACAAAAACAAGTTGATTGGATGTCCAGGAGGCAAAAGTGGCAGTTCGTGACCAGTAAGTAAGTTAATTTTTTTTTAGAGGTGGATGTAAATTGTTTTGATGTCCTCGAGTGTGCCAAAAGTATTTCCATATCAGATCTCTACCAAATTTGACAGTATTTTTTAGAATTTCAAAAGTATTAATTTTTTTGGTTGGGCAGAAAGATAAGCCTTTTGATAAGACTGACATTTCTGTAGAATTTAGAATTTTAGATGATAGTTTAATTAAGTTACCTTCTGTACTAAGCGTGTTCTTTTGAGCGCATGACTTAGTATGATTAATATATAGAGGTGGAGGGCGAGGCAAACAAACTAATGGTCCAAGTCGTGTTGCAGTGAGCCTTAAGCCGGATTGCTTTGACTTTTGATTCAAAAGGGAAATATTTAAAAATTAATCTTTGTAAAATTCTAATAATTTGGCAAATTTACGACTAAGAATTTGCCTACTTTTTCTTTGCCTTTAGCCCTTTGTAGTATATTGTTTATAATTTTGAAAGGTTTGGGAAATTAAAAAAGGAAAGAAAAAACCTTTAGGAAATGCTACGCAATGCTATGCTAATATCATTATATTCCTAAAATCATGTCTAGATTGTTTTTGTGATTCAAGCATAAATTGTGGAACTCTCTGTATAGTAAATGTGTATTTTGTAAGGCGTGTATATGCCTTAAGTTGATAAATGGTAATTGGATTTCTGGCGGAATGGCATCTAAGGTATGACACCCTTGAGAGCTAAGCCGTATTGTAAGCAATATCCCAAGAATTCATAGTGGCCATGATATTGGGTGAATTTGTTACTTGTGTGTGTGTGTATGAAAGTTGATTTTCTGAATAATCCTTTATAATCATAAAATCAGCAAATGAAGTACTGTAAAAATAATAAAATAAATAAAACTTTGGTGTGGAGAGGAAGCGCCAACGCGCAACCCCGCGGTAAGCCCCTCCCGACACCTCCACGTGTCAGGAGGGCAGCCGCTTCCGCTTCAGCTTCATCTGAGTGTAGTGTGTATAAAATACTACTACATATATAAAAAAATATATTATATAGTAGTTTTATACTAAACATATATGTAATATATTTTTAAAATAATATCGTTATCGTTGAATAACTAACACAGGTTGTGTTTTTTATGTCGTCAGAAATAAGTTTATACTTATTTCTGACGACACTGTTTAATATGATCACAAAATTTGTGTTATCACAAATTTTGTTTCACAAACAGTGTTTGGTAAATAATATATGGATTTGTTATTCTGTCTGTGAAATCAATACAACCCTCCAAATTAGTCTGTGAGGTATCCGACGCGGAGAGCGGGCTGCGGTGTGCCTAACAAACAGCCATTTCTAGAGAATTCTACGACAGACTTGTATCGGGATTTAGTTGACCGCACGCGGTGCAATCAGATGTATATGTCGGGGAAATATGTATTCGCTTACGTAAGGCGTCGTCTATTTAAAAAACGCCCGCAGTTATATAATACGCCGAATACAAATTGATAACTCGTTCAATTGTTATAATATCGACGTTGGTTGTAGTTTTAGGGTGACCATGATAAAACACAGTTTGGACGAATCAAACTTTATTTCAGCAATCAGGTAATAATGAATACTTCAATTAAGGTTAATTGGCACAGGCAACGTAATTGGCTCGTTCGAATATACGATAACAGATCTGGTTACGATTTGTGCAGAACAGTCGCCGAGAAACTACAGTAAAACGGTAGGTAAGTACTACACTTACGGGTTTACTGTAGTTTCTTTGCTAACATCAAATATACAAACGAATTTCATTAAATTTCACTATGTACTTATGTAGTTTAAAGATACAAATACATTTATAAACAATACTGTTTACAAGAAACAATATGTTTAACTACAGTTAAACATTATTGTTTCTTAGAAAAATGATCGACACTTGTTATTACTACTTATTTAGTGGCACGCACCGTCCGCTGTTGCGGCACGCTCGCTTCGCTCGCTCGGCTCGTGCGTGTTCTATAACAACCTTGATTCGTCCGTCGTCGCACCTATTTTTGGCCAATTATTGTGTTATTTTGTCCTTAATGAAGATTTTTACACCCACTACTACAGTAAAATCGTAAGTACTACAATAAACATATCGCAATGGCAGCTTCCATTACAATGTCATTTTAGGAATTTTAAATATATTTTTCTCAAGTGGTTGAATTGTGCGAAATGGGGCTTTTAAAATTTACTATAGCCGCGGGTGCTCTATCAATTAAAAATTATTTCAAGAATATAAACGCAGGACGATCTAATGTAAAGAATTATCAATAACACTCTGCAGGAGTCCCTCGAGAACCAGATTCTATGGATTATCATTATATATATTATAGATTGTCATATAGATTATTATTATAGATTATTATTATAGATTATCATTATCATTATATATCATTGTTTAGGTACTGGATAATCTCAAGAACCTTGTTATTAGTCCACGGCCTTTTTATTGCTCCCGTTTGAATATCGTAAAACTTTTTTTAATTCACTATAATAATGTCTTTTAAATCACAATTATTTTGTGAAGTCTTTTGCACGCGTAATACTTACACTGTTTCCAATAACTTTTTTCTTTAAAAATCACTGCTTGATGCCATTTTTCTTGTTTTGATCATCAGCGACGCGCATGGCAAAAAATAGAACTAAATACTTCAATATGCCGCGGCATTATGTAGGCGGCGTTTGAATTGTTAACGAAATGTCGTGGCGTACTATAAAATGACAAGGCAATATACATTTTGCCTAACATGCTAGCTTTTGCTGACGACACCGGATGTAAACGGCGGTATCATACAAATTGCCTGCGACATATACATATCTATATTACTACGAATTAAATTTTGACATGTAATATTATTAAATGTCAAAATTTGTAAATCAAAGATATTAAAAACAAACTACTCAGATCAACTAATTAAGGGCCTTTGAAACCAAATCCATTGATGTTTGTTTGCTTTTTGTTCGAGCTTCATGCAAAAACCAGCGTTTATATTTTGATCAAATTATTATAGTCTTGAAAGTACTATTCCGACTTAAATACTGCGGCATGTTTCATAAAAATAGGTCCAATAGAATTGAAGATGCAGTTTGATTTGGTAGCCGCCGTTAAGGTATGAGAGTTCAAGTGAAAGTGGATTAAGGCTTTTTATATAAATCTATGATTGTTTCGGCATTTCCTATGTAACGGAAAACCGAGATGCAAGCGGGCCGAGCCACGGGCAAAAGCTAGTTTTCTTATCTTTTTTGAAAATAAACCTACTTTATAACCTGAATCCTCTTTCTTTTGTTTCATTCACCGATAGTCATCATCTAACGGAAATTGACACTGTTAACAGAAAGACATTCATTACGGTTTGTCGTAACATCATACCCGACTGCGACAGAAGAAAGGTTAAGTTTTTTTAAGTTATGCAGCAACTTTATGTGTGCACTGTTGAACAAATTGCGTAGAATTCCAATACGGCCGTCCGTTTACTAAAAGACGATTAAGTGACATTTTGCAAAATTTAAGTTATATATACTAAGTAAAAGAGCATCTTTTTCTCTATCAATAAGTCCGGGGCATATTTTTCTATCTTTATTTAGTTGGGAAATTTGCACACGGCAAACTGCATCATTTTTGAGATTATGAAATACGGTTATGTCACTTTATAAAATATATATAAACTTAATTTAAAACAATATTATTAAACTTAGCCCTCATAATACCCCACAAAATTAAAACTTAACAACAAGTAATTTGGTCTATTAAATACAGCCGTATGTCATCTGTGTCGGGGGACATTATTTCTTACGTTATTGTCCATAACTCAAAATTAGGTTTATTCACTTAACGGCGTTTTAGTAAATGGAGGGCAGAGTAGTAGATTCGTATAATGTCTAAAATATTTAGTTGTTTGACATGTTGTGTCAAGGTATTTAAATCATCATCATTATTATGATCACCAGCCCGCGGAAGTCCACGGTTGGACTGGGCCTCCTCCTTATAATTTCCATAATTTCCACGCTTGGCAGGTGTCTTGGTAATCGCGGTATATTTTGATTGAATAACAGGATAACGCCACTGCCCGTTATTCTCCTGGCACATCCCTTAACTGGTTCTCACAGCACCCACGGGAAGAGTCACGCTGGATGGAGTGACGCTATTGTAATGCCAGCGCCACACAGCGCTATACATACACATACACACACTCACGCCTTTTTCCCTGGCTCTCCGGCGGGGAATCGAACCCCGGTCTCCCGCGTTTCAGGCGGGTATACTGACCACTATACTACCGAAGAATTGGGGTAGGCAGAGAGCAATTCTTTCCACTTGCTACGAGCAAGATGGATAGCCGCAGCCCACGTTTCGCCCCCGCGGGAAACGAGACGTG
>WUAW01004016.1:69823-85756 GCA_017165845.1 Thaumetopoea pityocampa | reverse complement strand
TAATAATCGAAATAACGTATTAATACTAAAATATAATATATAACTATAGTAATACATACTAACACACGGTAAATAAGAAATGTTTAGGTGATATGCAAAAGTAACTCATGAATACGTAATAAAGAGTATATTTTGTACTAGCTTTTGCCCGTGTCTTCGCTCGAGTAAATGTCGGTTTTCCACAACATGGAAAATCCCGAAATAATTATAGATTTATAAAAAAAAGCCATAAAACACTTTTTACTTGAGCTCTCGTACCTTAATGGCGTCTACTAAAACAGGGATCAAGCTGTATCATCAATTCTACTAGACCGATTTTGATGAAACATGTCGCAGTCTTTAAGTCGAAACAGTACCTTTAAGACTATAATAGTTTGCTAAAAATCTACCCGCTGATTTTTGCATGAAGCTCGAACAAAGAAACAAACATCGACGGATATTATTTCAGAAGTAAGGCATTTAGTTTTACTTTAGATTGAGTAGTTTCTTTCTACAAAGTTTGACATTTAACAAATTTATAATAGTATAGATTAAAAAATTACATTTTAAAACGTAAAAACATGAATCATTTTGTATCACTGGTGATTCATGCGTAAACCACAACCTATTACGTTCACTATACTAACCCCAATCAGAGTCTGCTATTGTGGCTGATTGGTGTCTATTATCATCCCTGTAAGCCTCCATCATCATCCCCAGTTCACATTCATCACCATTACAGAGGTACAGAACTTCCCCGATCAAGAGGGCGATTAGGCCGTAGTCTACCACAGTGGCCTAGTGCTGGTTGACGACTTCACACACCCATGCGGGCATGTATGTTTCCTCATGAAGATTTCCTTCTCCGTTGAGTACCTACACTGGTGCCTACAATGTAGACCGTACATGAAATAGAAATAATTCAGTGGTACGGGACCAGGATCAAACCTATGACCTTTGAAATCGCAGATCGTGTTTGGCAGCACTGCACCAGCGATGTACTAGGCCACCAGTGTAAGCCCACACTATCTCTAATATCTTCAGTAATATTAAGATGTCAGCTGGATTATAAGCTTTTGTGTGCTTTCCGGAACACGTATAATCCATGGAAGTAATACCGTACTCATTCGGGTTAAACATATATCAATACATTATTGCACTGATGTGATGTACAAATACTCTGAAATCACACCTTGAATATGGTCTGGTAGTGCAATCACTCGAATTAAAATATCACCCAAAATAAACGAGAATCATTGCTGTCTACGGCGTGTAGTGCGTGTACCCCATATTGTAACCCCACTCACCTCCATGGGGCCAGACTAACGGAAATATGAAAATGAAACGTATAACGGGGAAAACGCATCAAACGTTCGCGCGCGACGGCCGCCGGACAAAAATGAACACAAGCGAGTGCTTAATTCGCAAAAAGCCCGTTTGATGTCGCTAATTGACAATCAGTCGGGGGGACGCGTCTCATTGGTCCGCTTCCTCGTTCTGTTTTTAAAAATTAAAAACAAATAAATTAGCGGGGTAGCCAGCCATCTTTGTTATATAGCTTCCGCTATTTGTATCTGATGCCGAATGATACAAATGCACCAGATGAGTCACAGAATAAAACATTTCAGAGGGGAATTTATTTACGCTTAGTCAAGACAATTTAAGTAACTTATAATGAATATTTTCTTTTTAAATAAAATAAGCATTTTTTGATAACTCTCGGCAATATTTAAATACTTGTTCGAAAACAATAAGAGAGCTTTAGAATGTTTTGTTCTTCGTCTTAAACTTAGAGCATCTTAAAGGCAACAACTGGAGAGAGATTTTTGCATTTAACACTAAACCTACCGACATTTTGTGTACCTATATCTATTTCTACCAATGGCAGTCAAATGACCGCTTTTCAAATTAAACATTATATTCTTTTCCAGTTGATTATAAATAATACAGAATTTAACATAGGCAACAAAACACGAAATAATTATCATGTAATAATTAAAAAAAACATTGACAGCTTTTGAGACTCAAGTCTCAAAAGCTGTCATTTGACCGCTCTGGTAGGTTTAGTGTTAAAACGGTTTTGTCATAATATCCTCACTTGGAAGGCGTTTTGGAGATTGTTGGATTGGAAACAAAGTTGCATTGATCTCCTAGACCGCTGATAAACGTGTGATCTCTTCCAGAAAATCATCCAGTAGTTGCCTTGAAGAGATCATTTTTAGTGATAAGGCCATCCGTTGTAACAATTTTGTGATTTTTCTCTTTCGCAAAGAAGATCGCAGTAGATTTGAATTGCGTAACAGAATAACATTACTGCCTATTATTTTGATGCATCGCTTGGCTGGTCTTCGCAATATCCACGGGAACGATGGAGTATTAACGCATCTATGTTAGGATCAAAACAGTCTATCAAATTATCTATAAGCCACCCGGTAGAGGTTACTTACCATCGGGTGATCATGACTAAATCCATAATAACGACTGACTGCTACAATGGCAGCAGGGTCGCAGCCTTTGTACCAATCTGACTGATAACTGATTGGTATAGTTGCAGTGACCCAGCTTTTTGTCCCAATAAGTCCCTGGTTCGAATCCTAGTAAGAGCAAACTTTGTGTGGTGAGCATAAATATTTGTATACGATTCATAGACTATATATATTCATATCTATTTATGTATGGTATTTATCTATATATATATAAATATGTATATAGTTGTCTAGTACCAAAGAATACAGGAAATCCTAGTTTGGGATTAGATCAATGTGCTTGAGTGAATATTATTATTATAATTAAAAAAAAAGTAACCGACGGAACGTCAAAAGTGAAACAGTCTCATTTAAAAAAAGATGTCACTTCACATTACGCGAGTCAACAAGTTGTTTGAGAATATATCACAAATTAAAAAAAATATCATATGTACGTACTCTCCACCCCGACATTTGAGGGTTTAGCCGTGTCGGACCAATTAGTTTTTGAATGAAAACTGGTACGACTGACGGACAGACGCAGCCATCTTGACAACGTGTTTGATTAAAAAACTTTAAAAAAGATAATATTAAACTTTGTAGTAGCGTGCTATTGGACCGCGGTGCTTTTAGCCGACGTTCGAAGTTAAAGGTTAATTATTTCGGACGTCGCATAGCTTTTTTTTATTAATCTATACTATTATAAAATTGTTAAATGTCAACTTTCAAAAATCAAAGATATTTACAAGCAAACTACTCAAATCGACTAATTAAGGGCTTCTGAAACCAAATCCGTCGATGTTTGTTTGTTTATTTGTTTGTTCGGGATTCACGTAAAAACCAGTAAGTAGATTTTGGTTAAATATATTCTTAATGCTACTATTCTGACTTAAATACTGGGGTATGTTTCATCAAAATCGGTCCAGTAGAATTTAAGATACAGCTTGATCCCTCTTCTAGTAGCCACCGTTAAGGTACTATAGATCAAGTAAAAGTGGTTCTAAGGCTTTTTGTTTAAATCTATGATTGTGTCAGTGATAGTATTATAGATTTGATAATCAACAATTAAAGATCCAGGCGTCCTTAATTCTACTCGAATTAATAATCTAAGGGATGAACCTACTATTCCTGCACAAATTCCAAAAAAAAATTGACTAGGATATTGCAATCGTAAACCTATTTGGTGTGCATTGGTGGTGTAGTGGTTTTAGACACGGCTTATGATCGAAGGGTTGTAGGTTCGATCCCGATCCCGAACCACTGTGTTATTATTTGTAATTCATCTACGGTCTACAATGTAAACACAAATGTAACGCAGAAGGAAAACTTCGTGAGGAAACCTGCATGCTGCTCACATGGGTATGTAAAGTCTACTAACCCGCACTAGGCCAGCGTGGTAGACTGCGGCCTAATCCCCCTCCTGATCAGGGGAGGTCCGTGCCCCTGTAGTGGGGACGATATGGACTGGGGATGATGATGATGAAACCTGTCTAACTTGTATAAGTTCTTTTTTATATTTCTATTTTATTTGCTTTCTTACTGAATTAACCTTATTTTGGGCTTGTCCTGAATAAATATGTTTTCTATCTTCTTTTTTCTTTCTTTGAAATAACGAAAGAATTTACTACCGTTAAATTTAGATTCAGCAAGTACATTGAGACTAATGTACTGGTACACGGTACAGTACAGGTGATCTAGTGGTGCTAGCTACGACTTGCTCTCAAAAGGTCGTGGGTTCAATCCGGTCTCGTAATTATCTCTAAGTCATTTACGTTCTACATTGTAGACACCAATGTAGTCAGCGGAGAAAGAAAACTTCGTGAGGAAACTTGCATGCTAGCACGGGTATGTAAAGTCTACAAACTCGCACTAGGCCAGCGCGGTAGACTAAGGCCTAATCCCCCTCCTGATCAGGGGAGGTCCGTGCTCCTATAGTGAGGAAGAATATAGATTGGGGATGATAAGCTGAGATTGAATAATCGAAACGAGATTTCAAATTAATTTGCACAAAATATTGATAGTAATTTTTCGGATTTTCGAAAAAATCGACCACACGAATAATAATTTATTCACTTGAATGAGAGATCGGTTACTGTTTGACAGTGAATTAGTTCAGTTACAGTGACTCTGCTGTGTGTGCTAATTTATCCCGGATTCAAATCCCAGATGGGGCATACTCTGTGTGATGAGCACGAATGTTCGTACCCGAGCAATGGATGTTTGTTTATGTATGTATTGGCATTAATCTACAATATTTAAATAAATAAATTAAATATAGTCTTGTACTCAAGGCACAGGAATCTTAATTTAGGGCTAGATCAACATGTGCGTAAAAATGTATCCACATTTATTATTATTAATATCACTATCAATAAAATTAACCTAAAGAATGAAAACAGGTACTTCTATTACTATTATAAAATTGTTACGTCTCAAATATTGTAAGTTAAGGATATTTAAAAAATTAACTACTTAAATCGACTATTAAGAGCTTTTGAAACCAAATCCGTGGATGTTTGTTTGTTTGTTTGAGTTTCACACGAAACCCGGGAGTAGATTTTAGTTAAATTGTCTTAAAGGTGTTATTCCGACTTAAATACTGCGGTGTGCTTCATTAATATTAGTTCAGTAGAATTGAAGATACAGCTTAATCCCTGTTTTAGTAGCCGCCATTAAGGTGCGAGAAAATGAGAGAAGAAAAGTCGTTCTAAGGCTTTTTATATAAATCTATGATTGTTTCAGAATTTCTCATCTAGCGAGAAATTGACATTCACGCGGACGGAGTCGCAGGAAAAAGCCAATTAAGTAATAAAATTTATAAACCATAGGGAAGTTCCGCCGCGAAGTAATTAATTTGTCGATTATCGATTAGTTTTTTGACAGAACGATCAGTCAAAATGAAACGATAGGTGATTGACGTGGTTCGTCATTCTTATATATTCCCATAGTCAGCAACATACATAACTTTCAGTACTTGTAATCACCCGCACTTATTAAAAGCACGACTTAAGTTATCTTAACTAGAATTTTAATAGCTTAGTTGCTAAACGTTAATGCACTAAAATAACTTTAAGTTACTTTGTGGTCAGTTACGACAGTTTTAATCAGCTTATTGCAATTAGCAAGTTTGATATAAGTACTTTGAAGTCATCAGCTATTTTATTGACATAAAGTTCCCAATGACTCGGAGAAAGGGCTTTTAACCCTTATCAGTTTGATCATTGCCATCTGTTGTAATACTTGGGCTTTCTTTTGCGTGTGCTCATTCGAAGTGGATAATTACGGTAATTGATCCGACTGTATTAATTATAATTTATTCGTAATTTTATGGCCACTAGATACGGTAGTTTTAAATGTTTTATGTGACCGTTAAGAAAAAAATACCGCAATAAACTCTTCGAAAACTTCTAAATACTAGGCTAGGCTGCTAGGCTTTAGGCATACAGTAGTAGGTCATAATATCTTAATAGGTCACATTACGTATATATATATATATGATACCAGTATTTTTGTAATAATTAAATTCTTCCGGTTATTATCTATACTATTATAAAATTATAAATAGTTGAATGTCAAATTTTCAAAAATAAAAGACTTAAAAAATCTACTCAGATCGACTAATTAAGAACTTCTGAAACCGAATCCGTCGATGTTTGTTTGCTTGTTTGTTCGGGCTTTATGCAAAAACCAGCAAGTAGATTTTAGTTAAACTATTATCGTTTTAACGGTACTATTCCGACTTAAATACAGCGGTATGTTTTATCAAAATCGGTCTAGTAGAATTGTAGATACAGCTTTATCCCTGTTTTAGTAGTCGCAGTTAAGTTACGAGAGCTCAAGTAAACTGGTTTATTAGTTTTTTTTATATAAATCTGTGTTTGTTTCGGGATTTCTCATGTAACTCATGTAAAAACCGTAATTAACGCGGGCGGAGCTGCGGGCAAAGGCTAGTCAAAAATATATGATCAACATCCCGAAAAATATGAATTTGGCTGTGATAGTTAAAAATATTATAATCTACAACTTAGATCATAAACATAAATATTAATATTAAACTGCTACTTAACAATCCGCGATTATTAGATATTTGTAGGTAATAAATAATATCGTAAATACGTTTTGTCCATATCGGGCTATGACATGTCTCATAACCGATAATTTAATTTTCAATTCACATCACTAAAAACAGACTAAAATAGAAACAACGATTTGTTTATTTTAAAGAAATGATATTGCGATTGTTTTTCCTCAAGTTTCTTTCAATTTTCTAACGACATAAGCGACGTTTTGGTCGTAAATGAGTTATGTATGCCATCCTACTTAAAATTGTCCGCTTTTTCGAATGCGCTTACTCCCATGGCTCTACAATGACTTTTTTGTCACTTATCTAGTCAAATTAACTGATTGATCTAATCAAGATCAATTGATCTAAGTTACATAAAACTAAGTAAAACAACGTTGAATCAAATATATGTAAATAAAGCTTATGTTTCATATTCCTTTATTTTACAAGAGATACTTCACCATCTAAAAGTCGACTGGTAGAAAATACCTCAGGCATTAAGTCCGACCATATGCCATTAGTGTAAGAGGTCAAGAAATGAACAAAATATGATGAAAATGACATAAATTAGTCCACCGTGGTGAACATCCTTACTATTATTATAAATGCGAAAGTAACTCTGTCTATCTGTGTGTTACGCAATCACGCCTAAACTACTGAACCGATTTAAATAAAATTGGGTACAGAGATAGTCTAGAGCCAGAGAAAGGACATAGGCTACGTTTTAATGCGAAAAAAGGTTTTTAAGGGGTTGAAATAGGGGATGAAAGTTTGTATGGAAATTACGTCATTTTTAAAGCTAGAAGCTTGAAATTTATTTTTTAGGCTTTTGATTAGATATAAATAAATACGGCATTCAAAGTTTGTAAAAATTTTACCCTAAAGGGGATGAAAGTTTTTTTGTGATGACGTCAGCAAAAAAAGTTTACGGCTCAGAAAATAAAAATATAGAAGAATTACGGAGTCATTACAAAATGTGAAACTGAAATTAACGCAAGTAAGAAACTTGCCAAGCGCCGCGCGCCACACACAATGAGCGCTGCGCCTCATCTATGTTTGTTTCGCGATTTCTCATGGAGCAGAAAACCGACATTGACGCGGGCGGAGCCGCGGGCATAAGCTAGTATTATTATATGACGTCTACTGAGTATCATCGTCATCTATCACAGCCCACGGAAGTCCACTGCTGGACATGCGCCTTCTCCCCAAAAGGGAGTAGTTTGCCATAATCTCCTCGCTTGGCCGACACCTTGGAGATCGTAATAGATTCAGAAATTCAATTAGTTATATGGTCTACCTGAAGCTATAAAGACTGCTGAGTACAAAAGTATATGAAAGAACGTATCGACCAATTAAAAATAGTAAACGACCATCGGGAATGAAGATATTAATGAAACCATTACGCTTGTTCAAGATATAATTAACCTTTATTTCAATCTTGCACAATTATAGCAGCGGTAATCAAGTCAATTAGATAAACACTGGGATATTTTTTAGAGACCACCTTTCTCTTCCGACGTTCGATTCGAACTGTCACTGCATAGCAGCTCCCCTCCAAAATTGTTTTCTATTTCTTTTTTTTATAATGTTGGTAGTAGTAATAGTTTGCTTCGTCCATATGGACAGGTGAAGGAACAAAGCCATACTGCCAAATCTGGTATAGTACATAGTTTAGTCAGTTTAACAATAAAATACCGATATATCACATTTTATTATTTTCTAGGGGTTTTGACATTAAATCGAAGATTACCGCATTAACACACTGTCTGGGTAAAAGTATCAGCAGATTTATGAAAAGCCTTGAAAAAATACGTTCTCTTTACTATGTTGGTCACAGTTTTATTCCAATGTTTCAATTGTTTACGATTATTGACGATTAATAGACAAAACATTACCAAATTTATATATTACACATCACAATAAACTAATATACTTGCTTCACTCAGGTTGCCCCCAAAACTTCTTTATAATGTTGGTACTATTACATTAACTGTCAACTCAATGCGAATATCACTGAAGTCAAATCAGATACTTTTATTTTCACTTTTAATTGTAAAGCCTCAACTTAATGTACAAAGTTATAGAAATCATGACACTAACTAAGAAAAAGAAGGTATATGACACCATGACTGATTAGAATTATACCTAAACAGTGAAATATAAGCTTGCGTGTTTATATATGTGAAACATAATTTAATAATACATATATGGATGAAAGTATTGGGCGGTGTCGAATCAGAACCGGTCATAGAAAATTGTAGTGTCGATGTTCATCGATAATATATGGTCGAAGGTGTCGATATTAAAATATCTACACGTTTGGCTTTACAAGCTGTAATACCCATATTAAAAATTATTTATTAATGTGTTTATTTTATTGAAATTATATGAAACATAATTAATATCGATGTTAAAGTCCATTATAGCCGATGGAGGCCCGCAGAGGTACAGTTTGTTCGAATAATACAATTAATTTTTGAATTCCATCGACATAATCGAATTAATATTAATATATTATTAATTATCCAGTAAATATTCGACGAAAGTGTATGAAAAGATGTACGAGTGTGGATGAGGTGAGAGAGGTGTCAGGATCGTGTTACGTGGCGAACTGTGGTCTCTGTCTACCCTTACGGGACACCGGCGTGTGTGTATGTATGCACGTTTGTAATATGTGATAGGTTTGTATGTAATGATTATACATATTTTTGATGTAACTTTTAATATATTTGACGATTGAAAGTATCGGTAATAGTGACTACTTTTTCTGAGTCAATCAATTGCGGGTTCGAATTCCGGTAGGAATATCTAGGAATAAGAATATTTTTGTATGATAAGCTTAAATGTTTATATCCGAGTCGTGGATATATTCACCTATACAGATATATATTAATATTTACCTATATATGATAATAGTGTTTGCGGCTAATAATCTTAGTGTTTGCGGCTAGATAGAAACGTTATGGTCTATATAAAACAATTAATCAACTATTTTTTGTAATATACTAATGAAGAATTTTCTTCAGGCGGACGAATGTGTGTTAATAGTATCCGGAACATATATTGTGTTTTGATTAAATGCCCTTTCCTTATAATGGGGTAATGTGAAAAAATCTTGGAAGGCGTCTTGGAGTGATGATCGGGTGGTCTTGAAGATTGTAATGACAGCTTTTATGATTATGATCATCATCATTTCAGTCACAACGAAGGTCGATTATCTGTAAGCATGTCATTTCTGAACAATGACAATTTAGAATTCATGAACTCTCAAAAAACATGTCAGAAACCACTAAACAAATATAGTTTTGTCTCTTTCCAGCTATAAAACGCTCGTAAAACTAACTTAACTACATACTTAACTATACATTTTGACATAACCGTTACTGTAACTACTTCTAGAACATTCGGTATCCAATAACAAACGGTTAGCGTCAATAAAGACTCCAGTGGGTAAAGCAGTTTAATAAAACCAGCATTTAACTAACTGGTATCGATTAATGCTTTTGTTAATTCATTAACAGTTACTATTTCAGAGACTGACTGAATGGAGGCCTTTTCTAAATTCATTGACTCTTTTAGTCGAGGTCCGTTATTCTAAATAATTTTATCAATTATGCTTATCCTAAAGTCACTACGACTGAACATCAGCTAACATTGGATAGGTTATGGTCGTAGTACGAGTTTATCTGGCATCATCGCCGTAATCTACCACAATTTTGACTTATCATCATCATCACCAGTCCGTGAAAGTTCACCACTAGATATGTATAAGCCTCCTACTTCACTCAAATAATATTTAGTCATCTTTCTGTTGTTCACAACCAATTAACTCTGCCAATATACCGACAGCAAATTCACTTATTAATTAGTAGCAGAGACAAATTTGTTAATTTATTAACCAATTAATTGTCTATACTTATAAGTCATGATTGTTATTTTTTTTAATTATCTTTTAGAAGTAAATTTAAACTATGTATATTCGGTTATTTTACACAATTTGACCTAGTTAATACAAACAAATGGTTATCCAAACGTTTAATTTAATTTTTGTGAATCGGCTAATACGACCTGACTGATTGTCAATATTAACCTATTATTATAAGTTAAAGCAATAGTTTAACCTTTAGATTGTAGTTATAACAGTGCAATGTAATTACTGTCCACAGCCTTTTCGGATTAGTTATGAGCAAAGAATTTAAACCGTGTTAGCAGTAAAATTATTTATGAGTAACAATTTTTTTAACCAACCAAAACAGTATTCTGCTAGCTTCAAATGTTTTTGATGTGTTAAAAAAGTAGGATCTGACATAATTTTCACGCCTGGTAGAGGTTTTGAAAATCGCAGTAGATTTTGATTGAATAACAAGATACCACTGCTACCCATTACCCTCATGCGAAGAACGAACAGTAAAATGGAGAAGTGATGGGGATAATGCAATTATTAAGCCGGCGCCATACAACGACAACTACCGTTACTGAGAAACCTAAGCTCACGGATTATTTTTTACTGTAATCAGGGTCTGGTTCTATTAGAGCTGATGTCGCTCTGGTGCGCGTTAGAATGACACACGCCTGTCTTGGAGTCTACCCCGTAGCCCCATTTCTGCAATGGCTAAGTAGTGTCAATTAGAGACCCACTATTTTTGGTACCTCCGAAGCACGGAGTAAATACAGGCCGCGAATAAACTTTACCACTTATTTCGGCTAGAAAGCCTACTTCTAATTCTACGACAAGTTTAACATTACAAACTTAACCTCACTCATCGTCATTATCATCGTGAAAATCCACTGCTGGGCATGAACCTCCACCTTAGGAAGGAGGGATTTGCCATAATCTTCACGCTTGGCCCGCGTTTAGGAGATTGCAGTAGATTTTGATTGAATAACAGCATAACGCCGCTGCCTATTATCCTAATAAATCATTTAGCTGGTTCTCACATCCATCGCATCCACGGGAAGAAATGGAGTGACGCTATAATTATGCCGGCGCCACACAGCAATAGCGTCACAAAAAAAACTACTGAACTACCATCCTATTTTCATCATCATCATCATTTCAGCCCGTAGCTGTTCACTGTTGAACATAGGTCCCTCCAATCGAATTCCAGCGCGACCGGTCCATAGCCACCCGCATCCAGTGAGACACAGCGATCCTCATTTGCCTTTAGAATACAATTGTCACCACTCCTTCACTTCTCAGGGAGTGGTAAGAGGCGACTAAGGGACAAATGCACAACATGCATCAGTGCAAGAGAAGGAAAACTCGAAATGAAACCCTGTGCCAACCCGTCTAGCCAGCGTGGTATCAGTAGGCTTTATATAACCTCCTATGATTGCACACATCCTATTTTAATCAATTAAAACTCTTTTTTAATAATTATTTACAATCTTTCTAACCGTTACAGTTAAGTCATGCGCAATAAAATTTACGAGATCACCAGAGCAAGATGATCCGACGAATAGAAGAAAATCTACACAACGAAGGCGTGACCATTTCCATCAGGCATTGTGATAGAGCGCAACAGCATTATATTTCCGTCTCTACCCAACAAAGACGCCGCCGCGACGCGCAAAAGAGATAGCCAGCACAATAGGCGATTGTTATCCCCACCCGAAAGGTGCACTTTAAGCCGTTTTCATTCGTAAAGCGTTGCTGTAAAGGCGATTTTCTCGTAGTGGAGCCCAGTAAATTTGATTCGCCATTCGACGTTATGAAAACAATGGTTTTACGTTAGGTATAAATAGAACTTTATAGTTGGCACAGGAAATTTATTGGCGTCGTTTCGGCGTAGGCATTTACGATGTTTTGCATTTTCGTGAGCCGATTTTATATTGGTAAAAATCGCGGTTGTAAAAATCTGGAAAAATACATTAATAAAATATTTGTTATGCCTACGGTTTTGATCAATTTTGTGTTGAAACTCGATGTTCGGGTTACGCGTTTATTATAATACATACATACACTCACACCGGTATCCCCTAAAGGTAGACAGAGGCCACAGTTTGCCACATAACACATCACTCTCGCCTGATCCACAATCATACATATTTTCATACAGTTTCGTCAATTAAGGATACTACAAAATTGACCTTTTTGAAACAAGTTGTTGATTTGACCAAGGTAGGTTTTCCTAGCTACTGTAAAACTATAGCCTAACGCTTCTCATTCTGAGAGACCAGTGCTCTGCAGTTACAGAGTAGACGGGATGATTTTGATGATATATAAATAGCTTGGAAACCATTACCCGACTGCGCCAGAAAGGAGGGTTATGTTTTTCGAGTGTAAATATGTATGTATATTTCTTTAGCACGCTCTATAGCCTAAACGGCTTGATGGATTTTAGCTTCAGAGGTTTTGTTAGATTCGTCTTAACCGTGACAGTGATACTGGGTATATCAAAGTAATAAAAAAATACATTTTTCATGCAGTCTTTTTTTTTGTTTTTCAATAATTGTTTTTTTTTTCAAAATTGTTTTTATTACATTTATTTTCTATTGTTTGAGTTATATCTTCCGCTCAATATTGACGTTAATAATAATATATAGATTTACATTAATAATATATATTTTTAGCTATTTAACGACCTATAAATGGCGACTGATCGGTGCAGTGTCAGTGCTTTATGTGCTAATTGGTCCCGGATTCGAAACCCGGTAGGGACAAACTTTGTGTGATGAGCACGAATGTTTGTACATACCCCAGTCATAGATGTTTATCTATATATGTGTATATAATAATCACTTATATAGATAAATGCTAATCTATATAAGTGATTATAATCACTAGTCCAGTACCCAAAACACAGGGAATCCTAATTGATTTAATCCTAATATGTATGGGAAAAAGAAAATTATCCACAATAATGTATTATATTATTATAACATAATAAGTTAATAACATAATATGAATATCTCGTTATTTTTTTTGTTTATACTTTTATACTCTAACTAGCTCTTGCCCGCTGCCTCGCCCGCGTGAATGTCGGTTTTCCGCTACTCGAGAAATCATTTATATAAAAAGCCTAGTAACCACTTTTAATTGACCTCTCGTACTTTGACGGCGCCTACTAAAACAGGGATCAAGCTGTATCTTTAATTCTACTGAACCGACTTTGATGAAACGTGCCGCAGTATTTAAGTCAGAATAGTAACTTTAAGACTGTAACAGTTTAACCGAAATCTACCCGTTGATTTTTGCGTGAAGCCCGAACAAACAAACAAACAAAACATCGACGGATTTGGTTTCAGAAGCGCTTACTTAGTCGATCTGAGTAGTTTGTTTTTAAATATCTTTGATTTTTAAATTTTACATTTAACAATTTTATAATAGTATAGATAGATGAAGTTACAGTTACAACTAGTTTACAGTTATTGGTAATTAAACTAAACAGAGTTTAATCGGTAAATTTCCGCACAATATTAACAGCCGCTGTTTAACGTAGAACAGAAACGCACGACCATCGTTTTAATACTGTGGCAACGAGTTTCGGGAAGTCACTGATTTAGCTCAAGATAGAAAAAAAGAAAGAAAAAGTTTATTTGATAAAGATAGAGATACAGGAAAAAGAGAAAATGGAAACCCAGCTCAGCATGATGCCAGGCAGTATACCCGACGCTGACATTCTGCTGGATCCCTGGTCGTGTCGCTCAGACATCGAGCATACCATATAATTTCATATTTAAATATATACTTTGATATGTACCCCTAAAATATATGAATGATATGTATATGATGTGTGTAATTATATAAAGCAGCATAGTGATGGAGACATCTTATACTAGATAATGGATAAGAGTATATAAAATAATTAGTAGGTATCTATTGTTTAAGCAACGTGATGGAGAGATACTAGATAATGAATAAGAGTATATAAAATAGTATCTATTGTTTAATTAAGATGAGGAAATAAGGGAAATAAGGGTAAAGTATAGAAAACAGACGTAAGAAACTGACATAGAGTTTTATCACAGAGATAATGCTACAGTAAACTATTTAAAGGTTAAGTATTATAGATCCTTTATACAATAATTCAGTTACGGACAAAAATAAAATCCTCTTTTACCTTACACAGAAGAAAGCAGCGCTGAAAAATAAATTAACCTTTCCACAGTACGAAACTCATTTACTGATACAAAATCGAAGCAACCAATGGAGCCGGTTCAATCGGAAAATACCGAAATGAAAAGACGTCTCGAACCGGAATCGGGGGAAACACGCTCTTTGTCAATATTCAGCACACAAACGCTTTTCTTGGGCGGCATTCATGGCTTTTCTATGGACGCAATAAAGGTTCCCACGGACACAATGAGCCGGGAAGCCAAGGAGAGCGATGAAAAGTTGTGAATCTGGGACGCGTGCCCGAGCGCCTTAGTGATGCGACGCCGAACATCGAGTACACTTTGTCGATTAGCAGGTGCTACTTGTGAATTGCGATGTGTTGAGCACATATTATTAACGCGCGTTATAGCGCGTTATTTTTTACATTCGTTGTGTTGTAATAATGTTCTTTATTCAAAAACTAAAAGTTAGTTAGATATGCATGATTATTTAGCGTGCTGAAATTTTAAAACATTTCTAGAGTTACTTCGTGCAACAATTACTCAGTGCTTTGTAAACTTGTAAATATTAATAACCATATGCCGTAAGAGACATCTTAATTTTTTAGTTTGACTTAATATATGAAAATGGAGACAGAATATATCATCTAATTGTAGCTGTTATTTCCGCGATAATACAAAGTAATGATAGTCTAGTGGTGTGACTGTGCATGCCAAATTTTAGATTTCGAGTTCGAATTCATGGCATGCACCTCTGACATTCTTAAAATCATGTGCATAGTAGTAATTAATTATCACTTGCCTCATACGGTGAAGGAAAACACCTAGAGGAAACCTACATACCGGAGATATTTTCTCGACAGCGTGAGAACTCTGCCAACTCGCGTTAGGTTAGTGTCAACCCTATCATTCCGAGAGGAAATCAGTGCCCTGCAATGGCATTGTAGATAGGTTGATGATGATAATGATTCCGCGACACAAGCATTAGCTTAAATAAGCATTAGCATTAACATGAACATTAGCATTTGCATAAGCATTAGCTTAATCATAAACGGTTATATTCACATCACTAGAGCGCATTTATTCCCGTTACTTCCCAATTATTTTTGCACGTTTTCTTCAGCAATCTACGGTCCGCAATGAATTCAAAACATAATAGCGTAGAATTTTAAGAAATTAATGATTATGTCCAGGCAAAATGAGAGCTAGCTATTGCCTCGTTTTTATACGTACGGTTGTGAAAGATTTTTTCCATTGATAAAAAATGCGAAGGGCTTGACATTATTCTTTGAGTGAATTCTATTTTTTAATATTTGGAGCCGTTTGGAGATGAATGACAACAGATATATATATATATATATATATATA
>WUAW01004016.1:44520-57629 GCA_017165845.1 Thaumetopoea pityocampa | reverse complement strand
AGTGCCTATAGGCTGCGGTGCTCACTTACCATCAGGTGACCCGCTTGCCCGGTTGCTCACTCTTATACATAAAAAGACGACCTACGTGTATATTCGCAATAAAGAGTTTGAGTTTGAATTTTTCAATGTACATACATACATACACTCACGCCGATATCTCATAAGGGTAGGCAGAGACCATAGTACATACTACATACATNTCACGCCTTTTTCCCATTGTAGTAGGCAGAGACCACTTCTTTCCACCTGCTACGATCATTTGGTGTAGCAAAGTGGCTATTCGCAGCCCACATTTCTCCTCCGCGGGTAATGAGACGTGTCGGGTGGCGAACCACGACGCCGCCATCTTATAAAGTTCAATAGTATTAAAGTTCTTCATTGCATTCCCACGGCGTAATGGAGAGGAAAGGAAATAGGATGAGGTGGGAAAGGTGTATTGAGAAAGGAATATGGAATTTAGGTGAAGGACTATAGACAAGGGAGAGACAGTAGTAGCTCGGGAGGCTGGGGTCGCTCACCCGTATACTTAAGTCTATTTGCCGGACAGACTAAAAGACTAAGTACTCCCTTTTTCGATGTATAAGTTTCATACTGATATATAGTACTAATGTGGATATTTTGAAAAAAATATAATTTGTTGTTAGGATATACAGAAATATGTATAGAATTAGCTATGTAATTGGAACGTGGTATGCAATAAAACAATTTTTTTTATAAAAATATCAAGTGAGCGAAATCGATGGTAGAAGCTAGTTGTATTTAGTAACAATGTTCCAGTGTCAATCGATGTTTGAACTACATATATTACGAGAGTGTCCGGTGTCGACACCAGAGTGTCAGTCGGAGAGAGAGGTCAGTAGTCTAATGTCAGTGTAAACACTCCGGAACAGAGGTTACAATGTAAACTGGATACGTGGAGGTGCTTCTTTGATCTTTGCCGTCATTATAAATAGGGTTGGTGAAGTTTGTTTATTTTAGATTCATCATATATACATTTTAGGTTAATAAAAGACTTAATATACAAAATATAAAATTTCATTTTCCTCCAGGGGTGGATGTTGAAAAATTGTTAATGATCTGTGTTTCATCAATATAAAACAGATTAATTTTCGATGTTGAATGATACTAGACTTCATAGGGATTATAAAGAATACGGTGGTGATATTATTGATACGGTGATGTTAAACGGCAGTCGCTAATTAAAACTGACCCACCAGCAGCTAGATAGTACCACGCATTCACAACAGATGGCGCAAGTCTTGAATTACGACATTGTCACAGAGGGTTGAATCACGCTGATGAAATATGATAGTCATTCAGAGTATATACAATGTCCCGACATTAACCGTCAGAGCGATGGTAAGCCCCGCCAGTCATAACACCTGTGTGGTCGGCAGATCTTCCATTCTTTTACCTGGTTCCGATACTGTGTAAGGAATCTATCAAATTTGTAGATTCCGTTGAGAGAAAGCGTTTCTGACAGTTCCTGATCACATATTAAATGTCACTTTGAAGTGTCAATTCATGATATATTTTAATCGTTTATGCACTAATATACCACAAAATTAAATAAAAGTAACATTTTACTATTATGTCTACTTAAACTTACTATTCGATTTTATCTTAATATTGGGTAAATAAAAAAATACAGTATTATTTGACAGATGTCAGAATCGCATCCTCTCCGCGGCCAAATATTAATATCTTTTAATAATTCTTTCGAAAGAACACGTAATCGTGTTAATATTTTTTTTTATTTATGAGTATATCACATCACTATCTTGTAAACGAACGACGAACGAGAAACTAGTGTCATTGACCTCCCAGTTAATTTATTTGCATAGCAACTAGATATAAAAATGTGAAGCGAAAAATTCGTTCTTCTCAGCTAATTCTTGGATGGAGATTGACTATTTTGACCAAGGTCTTATATGATAGATTCTCCTCCTTGTGTTGTACTCTTCGTGTTGGTCAACGCGCTGATACTCCTCAGATTCTCGCTCTATCGAATAATTCTCGGGGGTAAGGGGAGGGGGGGGGGGGTTAGTCCTTTACTTTAGTCCCTTTCACTTTAGTACGTTGAGTATTTACAGCCATTGTCCTTGGGAATTGCTTACAAGGACGCTTAAGCCCTCGCTTCGTGATGATGATTCTAAAGGCTTCCCTACCAAATGTTAGAGCGGGGAGACTTTCAACAATAGAGAATGGGCCTGTACCCACTACAATTATACCCCTAGCTATTGAACCGATTAAATTGATGACGGTCTGTTCATCACTTTTATCTCTAGAACTTATTATACAACAATAAAAACAGTTCATTTCGCGGATTTTTAAATAAAAACATCATATCCTAACAGTCTATGAAAAAGATTCAGCTTCTTCAGACATTCTTTAGATAGACATAATTACATGAACTTTGTATGAGGGCAGTCTATGGCTGCAAATTTAGATTTCATTTTGACTAATTGAAGTTAACATATATACAGATATGCATACTATCATGATGGTATCCTATAGGGGTAAGCAGGCTATAGTTTAAAACATTCAATGATCCTGATACATCTCTCTCCATATCTTTGATTGGATAAGCTTGCTATGGTGTTCAGATTCTATTAATAATGTATATATCTATCACTCTACGTATATTTAAGCTATTTTTTATAAATTATTTTGTAGAATATGTAAAAATATTAGGTATATGATCTGTTAAAATTTATTCTAAGACTATAAAATTTTTAACACCATATATATAGTCAATGATATTTAACACCATACACTCAGTCTTACGTTGGTATCCAATAGGGGTAGGCAGAGACCACAGCTTACAACATACCACGATCCTGACACACCTCTCTCGCCCCATCCGCATTCATAAATCTTTTCGCACACTTTCCTCAATTAACTTGACCTTTTCGAAACAAGTTGTTGATTCAGATCGAGACATCAATATCGGTTACATAAGAAAATTTCAAATAAAAAAGAAATGAAGACCGACAACCCTAAAACGCACAGAGTAGTCTCCACAACAGAGTTTACATTGGCATCATTCAAATATATGAAGTTGCTATTTACGTTTGACCAGAGCACTCGTAGCGGATTGTTATTGGAATAATAAAGAGAGCCACCGCGTCCGTCTAGCGGTGAGTTCGTAACGCGTTTCCGAGTACCGCTTCATCTATTGCGAAATAACGCTTCATTCTCTTCCATGATTCCGCGAAATGTAATTTCTGTTGTTGCTTATTAATCTGTGTTTATCTGAACTAGTTTTGTGTTTGATGGAAATGTTTTAAAAAGTGTTGGTTCTTCGATTTGTAAATTACGTTGGTGTCTCAATTCAAGTTACTTTTATCGTGTATGTAATGTCATCATGATAACACCTTGGAAGACCGCTGGTGGTTGTGAATCTTCTCTTTAAAAAGTAGGGATTTGCCATAAGCTCCAAGCTTGGCAGCGTCTTGGAAGTCATACATTTTGATTGAGTAACAGGATAACGCTGGTGCTCATTGTCCTGGTACATCCCTTAGCTGGTTCTCACAGCACCCACTGGAAGAGATGTGTGGAAGAGAGTGACGCTAATATCATGCCGGCATCACATAGCATCTATCTATACTATTATAAAATTATTAAATATGAAATTTTCAAAAATCAAAGATATTTAAAAATAAAGTACTCAGATCGACTAATTAAGGGCATCTGAAACCGAATCCGTCGATGTTTGTTTGTTTGCTTATTTGTTCGGGCTTCACACAAAAACCAGTGGGTAGATTTCGATTAAACTGTTACAGTTTTAAAGGTACTATTCCGACTTATTTAATGCGGCATGTTTCATTAAAATCGGTCCAGTAGAATTGAAGATACAGCTTGATCCCTGTTTTTAGTAGTCGCGGCTTAGGTACGAGAGGTCAAGTAAAAGTGGTTCATAGATTTTTTATATGAATCTGTGATTGTGTCGGGATTTCCCATGTTGCGAAAAGCCGGCATTAACGCGGGCGGTGCCGCGGGCAAAAGCTAGTAGCATATAATATACACAGCTTATTTAGGTTTAATTGTGCGGCGATATTAATAATTCTAATAACGAATATTCTAGAGAATTATTTACGACTGGTTTTTATTAAGGCTTGCTTACGACTGGATTTTATTATCAAACATAATTTAGTGATATGAACAATTTGAACGCCTACATGATGTCGAAATGTGATTAAAATATATCATCATCATCATCATATCAGCCCACAGACGTCCACTGCTGGACAAAGGGCTCTTCTATGATCGCCACACTGAGCGGGTATAAGCCGTCTGCATCCACCGATTGCCCACGACTTTCACCAGGTCATCGGTCCACCTAGTCGGGGGTCTACCCTACCACACCTACCACATGCAGGTCTACCCACATATCAAAATATATACTTATATATTATAAATACTAGCTTTTACTCGCAGCTCCGTTCGCGTTAGTCCTTAAGTCACAGACCGTTGAAAATACAATTATTTAATACCTTTGAGAACTATTTTTTCTATTCCTGGGGAACAGTTTTTTCCGGGACTAAATGTACCTGATGTTTTCCCGTTACCACTGACAATGTGTACCAAAATTTATAATGATCGGTTTAGTAGTTAAAGCGTGAAAGCGTAACAAACAAACTCATATTCGCATTTATAATATTAGTTAGGATGTAGTTCCATTATGCTAGTGGGGCCAACCTTAATTTTTTTAATCGCGTTCAGCGAAAAAAGCACATCAGAATAGTGTGGTTTGACCCCAGCACACATATATTTTTTATTTTGTGAACCTGTGGTATTAACATACATATATACAAACATACATATGTACATACATACAATCACGCCTTTTTCCCTGGCTCCACGATGAGAAATGAACCCTGGTCTACCAACCACTTGCTACGAATAAAGTGGCTATCCGCAGCCCATTTTTTGCCCCCGCGGGAAACGAGACATATCGGGTGGCGAACCACGACATCGTCATTTTATGAAGTTCAAAAGTGTTAAAGTACCTCATTGTGTTCCCACAAAAAGCAAAGGTAAAACAGGCCCACCCAAACAGAGCCCCGCATGCTTAAATTATTGTGTTACATACATACATACACTCACGCCGAATATCCCTTAAGGGCCTACCCTTAAGGGATATTCGGCGTATGTACTATGTACTATGGTCTCTGCCTACAGAGACCATAGTACATACTACATACATACAGTCACGCCCTTTCCAATTGGGGTAGGCAGAGACCACTTCTTTCCACCTGCTACGATCATTTAATGTAACAAAGTGGCTATCTGCAACCCATATTTCGCCTCCGTGGGCAACGAGACGTGTCGGGTGGCGAACCAAGACGCCGCCTTTTTATAAGGTTCAAAAATGTTAAAATTCCTCATTGCGTTCCCACGGCTTATTGGAGAGGAAAGGAAAGAGGATGAGGTAGGAAAGGAATATTGAGCAATGAATACGGAATTTGGGAAAAGGACTATAGGATATAGGGTACTACTGTCTCGGAAGGAGTAGAAAGAGACAGTAGTAGCTCGGGAGGCCGGGGTCGCTTACCCGTATACTTAAGTCTTTTTGCCGGACAGGCTAAAAGACTAAGTACTCCCTTGTGTTATTAAATAAATTATAAAACCGTTAATTTCTGTTCTACATTTCACCCGGTTGAAATAAACAGAGAATAAATTAACACACAAGGAATATTTCTTAAATAAACCAAAACTATAAGAATTCGTAAACATAGATAATCGTGTCACCTTAAATAGATTTATGCACAAATCACTCGGCGAGATCGTCTATAAACACGTGTGTTCTCGCCATTCGGACTGTCACCGGCTCAATACACTGGAATTTGAACGAAAGGCCCACATTAAAATGCCCGATGAGCCCACCATTCATCACCAAGCCAAACGTTCATCACCACTGATATTGGATCGAGAAGACAGAGATTAATAACGATTCTCCATGTTTAATTAGAGCAATAAATGATATATTCAACTTCACTTACAATACGGCACGAGAATTTGTATTTTAATCATATGAGTTTACGGAAGGAAATGGAATGTATCCAATTGTAGTTGCGTGATGTTTAGCAATAAAAATATTGTGTGATATTATAATATCGTAATCTGGCTGTCGCACACCTATGACAAATGTGGTTATATTACAAAGTCTTGACACTAATCAAGGGCTTGTTTTATATTTATCGAAAAGAATAGTTTTCTCAATGACCAGTTATTTTGTAGAGACCAATAAAACCGTGGCTCAGTTACCAGATGCACTTAAAATACCATTGAAATCTAAAGTATAGAACTATTAAAAATAATAGAATTCGTTGAAGAACTAAATTAATCGAATGTTTAAAGATCAACATGCTAAAGTATCTGTTGAGGGATGTATTTTAAATAGCATATAAATCTGAACTAGGGAGTTATTAGAATTATTTTAGAAATTTAAATGCTGAAAGAAAGATTTTTTTTTTGCTGAATTATTCGCATTTATTTACCTTACTTACTCTACTCTGTTCTATTCTGTTGTAGAATTCGTTGAAGAACTAGAACTTAATTGAATGTTTAGAGATCAACATTTTAAAGTGTCAGTCGACGGATGCACTAGAATACGATATACGAATACAGTAGATATTTACTCGTAAAGTTATTAGAAATAGTAGAATTCGTTAAAGAATTACACTAATCGAATGTTTAAAAATAAGCCAGTTGAAATAGCAGTGGGTCAAACGAACCCTGGTATGTTTGATGAACGAGACCAGTTCTTAAAACTACAGTACGTATTGGTAATCATAAAATTGAGTGGTTAGATGGAATGATAACATAAAGCGCTTAAGGGTAGAATGAAAAACTTGAAATGATAAATTCTAATAAATTGCTAATTTAACTAACTCATTGATATGGTAATCTCCATTAAATTGCTAATTTATCTAACACAACTTTAGCCTTCAACTTATAAATGTTAGAATAAAAATTTGAAATAGTAATTTCTAATAAATTTCTAATTTAACTAACAGAACTTCAGCCTTCGAAATTTGACAAAAAAAAGCTTTCATAAAGGGTAGAATAAAAAACTTGAATGTTCATTTCTAATAGATTGCTAACTAACCTAACAAACTAGCTCTTAAACAGCTTCATTATCACGGATATTCGGATAAAAATTTACTTTTTTTCTTCTTTATTTTAGTAATAAATTTTTGTTTAAAGCATTAATACTCAAAGTGGTATATACCGACCCCCAGGGGTCGACGGGGACCTGCAAGGGGTCTACGCCAACTGTCAAATCACATTTGATGTTGATAAATTTGCAAAAATTTTATATTAACTACGCTTTGGGGGTCTAGCCAAAAGTGAAAAACATTACAAGTGGTTTACAAGCCAAAAAAATTTGACGACCTCTGGTTTAAAGGAGCAGACGTTTCATATACGAGTTTGACTCAAAATTATGATCATCACTCATAAAATTCCCACACTACATACACCTGTTGTGTGGCATTCAAATAACAATAAATTAACTGATAGCGCGCTAATAGGCCATACGAAGCTTATCTGACTAGTAATAAACATATTTTACTTGAATTCAATGAAACAAACCGTAAATAATATTCAAAAAGGTCCCATTACAGCGATGAGACGTCTAACATTTTTTTTTATCAAATTTAATCAATAAATATTTCTAAAAGACTACTAATGACATCATCATTAAAAAACGTAAGTTTATCATAAAGTAGTGTAAAGGGCAGTTGCCACTGAAAAGTATTTATAAATCTACCCACACGTGAAAGGTTTACATTAGGAAAAGCAACTTGTTCGGCAAAGGCCGTCGGTAGTACAAAGTGCCTTAAATTTTTTTAATTGCGCGCTTTGCCTTATGATTATTATACGTCTTTGTGCATTCAGCGGATAACATATGTGAAGGCTTTGCGGGGTAACGTGCGAACACTAAAGCTTATGGTATAAGGTAAAAGAGACAAGCGATTGAAGACAGCCGTGTCGTTAGCTACGAGGAAATTTTATATACACATGTACTAGAACTGTTTCCATATTTTTAAAAATTTTGCAATTTAAACTCATGTTTGTAGATTATTTGACTGATCCAACTAGGTGGATAGATGAACTAGTGAAACTCGCGAGCAGCCGGTGAATGAGGCGCCTCATAGCTACTCGGTGTAGCGATCATTAGAGGAAGCCTATGGTCAGCTGTGGACATTTGTGGGCTACTATGATGATGATGATGATGGATTATTTAGTGGAACTTATTATGATTTTTAGTATTTTATTACCTCCGCGTTCCATTGCACCAACCGTGTTTAAAAACAGCCAATCAGTCGTCTATATGATGATACCTTAAAATCTATTAATAATGAGAATCATGATGATGGAGATGATTTATTCTTACCTCTTCTATGTCTTCTCCGTTTTGCAGAAGACACGTAATATAGTGGATCTTGAATAGTGGCTTACAGGCATTAAGTTAACCGTAGTTTGTCATCTAAGGCAGCCACTCAGCAGCAGTCTTTGCTATTACAAACCCTGAATTAAATTTTGATGTTGCTGGATGTTATAAAAATATTGGAATGAAAGTTATATACTAGGATTATTCAGTCAAAATATTTTTTTTGTGAAATCCAAAACGCCTGCTATACATGGAGATAATAGTAAATCAGTTTACTTTTTGAAGAGGAGACCCATGTGCAGCAGTGGACTTCCAAAAACCGGTGATGATTGTACTTCTACGGTGAATAACTACAATATTTCTTATTATAATTTGAATATAACACGCTTTAACTGTGTCAATTTTCCGCTTCTCGCTATCGCGCATGTCCTACACCACAGCATTAGAATTTAATAGAGGCCCTCCTTAAACGACACCCGGTGTGTGGACCTAACAAGACGGTTTTCCGTCGGCACAATATTGTGAATATTATGCTCATTAGTGGGAGGTTATTTCAATGTGGACATACGTTTATACTTAATACAGTTTCAGTCTCCAACTTCGTAAGTTTACGACAAATGACAATTAACTGCGCGTTTATTACCGAAATAATAATCAAGATTATGTTTTTCAGAGTTAGAAAGTTTAACCAATCATCTTTCTGTTATTTACATTTTCTCATATCTTGTCGATATGAAAAATCTTTCAAAGCTCTTAAGACTTCTCGTCATCGGCTTTGGGACAGATGTGGCCAATTAAAAAAGTTAAAAAAGGACAATACCAATCTAGTGGACTTTTGTGTCCAATTAATTTTGAGGGGTTATACTGCTCAGGGAATGTTAATTCTTGTGTATCTACAGTTTGGTAACTTTCAAATTCTTAAAGTTCATTATTAGTTCGGGAATTTCCCCAGACTCAATTTACCTCACAGAGCACTATAATAAAAGACATTCGTTCTTTTCAACCAAATCTTTCGAGAACTCTGGAGATCTTTTCTTCTATATTATTCTGCTTGATATATATTCCTTAAATAGTACATATAGCAAGTAAATATGTAATAGATAGTCTATTACTACTTTTAACATGCTCATACTACGAGCTATGTCGGTAATCTTGATTTTGTATGGATGTCTTCAAATCGTATTATGACGCATGTAAACTTATTGGTTCATTTATATGTTTACTAGTCCTTTAATAAACGTAAGTTAACGACGTAGACTATAATACGCACTGGTGAATACTTGCTTTAATCACCCAAAATTTCGGCAACAAATATTTTGATAGAAATCTTCTTCAGATTATGCGCGATGAGTTTACTACGGATAAAGGTATTTAGAATATTTTCCTTAAAAACACAAATGAATGTTTTGATAAGTGGTATAAAATGACTATAAATTCTTATATCTTATATGATTTATAAAAAATTGTAGTTTAAATAAGTGTAGTAGAAAGTGAAGGACTGAAGTATGATATGTGCGTTTCGCGTTTGCATTCGTAATTTTAAAATATTCCAGCCACCATCATCATCATATATCATCAGCCGGAAATCCACTGCTGGACTTGGATCTTCTCCTTAAAATGAGATATTTACTGTAATCTTCACGGTTGGCCGGCATCTTGGAGATCTCAGGAGATTTTTATTGAATAGCGGTATAAAGCTACTGCCCATTAGGATGTTACATCCAAAGCTGGTTTTCACAGCATCCACGAGAAATAATGGAGTGACGCTGTTATTTGTTACGCCGACACTGTACGTGAAGATCGCTGGGTCTCGTTGTATGCAGGTTACTACGGAACGGTCGC
Source organism: Thaumetopoea pityocampa (assembly GCA_017165845.1). Taxonomy (NCBI): domain Eukaryota; kingdom Metazoa; phylum Arthropoda; class Insecta; order Lepidoptera; family Notodontidae; genus Thaumetopoea; species Thaumetopoea pityocampa. The sequence goes on along the minus strand of WUAW01004016.1, from coordinate 47,386 downwards.
GCTGGTATTCGATTGGAGAAGCCTATGTTCAGCAGTGGACAGCGACGGGCTGAAATGATGATGATGACGACACTATACAGGCAAAATATTTCAGTACTAGATTTTATCTCTCCGAATTCCCCAGGATTTTGTCTGAAATGCTAATATCTATAAATTGAAATTATTAATTTTGGGCCTCATATAATTATTGATCAGAAAGAAATTCTTCCTTTCTCCGATTGAAATATTCTTAAATCCCAAATTATGATTATCTTATTTGTCGCGTTTAGTAATTTACTTACTTTATATTTTTTTTTTTCACAGGTAAGAACCATGAAATATCCTAAATCTGGTAAGCAGACATGTTATTTGAAATTGTAAGTACTAACCTTGTTGTCACAAACATAATAAAATTCTGAAAATACAGGCCAGAAAAAAAACTAATTTAAAATTACACATTTAATATAAGAATTTAAACCTGAATTGTCATTCCAAACAATCTAAACTCGTCGGCCCAACATCTGATAATGCTAGTTAAGAGGCAACATTTTTAATTCAAGTAATTAACAAGGGTTCCCACAAAGTACCGAGAAACTCGAGAGATCACAGAATGTTTCACTTTTAATGTTACAAATCTCCGTCTTTAATTGCTTTTGAGTCATTATATTCAGACAAACTTGTGTCTGTGGGTACATTTACAGTATAGTGTAATACTCCGTGATATACTGTTACTGATGAATACAATGTTATTTATTAATATGAGTCTAACTAATAGCGTGAGGTTATGGGCAGAGTAAAATAAATGTTGTGTAAAAACAGTCTTGTTCATATCATCACCATCACATAGTGAAGCCACAGGTTACAGCTAGTTCTATCAAAACCTTACTTTATCATTTAATAGAAACCAGTTCGGTAAGTAGTGAATAGGTCTCGCAAAGCTTGTGAAACTCTTACAGTAAGTACGGGATTAGATATGCAAGAACCATATTAATACTAAAACCTGATTTATTGGTGCAAAACCAAGACAACAAATAATTACTACATCTAACTAACTGAAGTATTATTATGATGACGTGTACTCGAAACGCGTCAATCGAAGTGCTAAGGAAATACCAGAGAAGGAAGACCGAAGTGAGAAGTTCGGTCTCACATAAAAAGAAAGGAAGAAAGAAAACATATTTAAGATAAACACAACAAATAGAGTTAACAGAGAGAAAGCAAATAAAATATACAAAATATAAAATGAGGATTGGTTTACAATTGTAATATTCAATCAAATATTTTAATATTTTTGAATTTATATACCGTGTGGATTGACTTTCGACTAGGTGGACCGATGAAGTGATTAAGATCATGGATGACCATGATCTTAATCACTTCACCGGTCCAAATTTGCAAAAGGTAGCGGAAGGTTCATAGCAGATTGATGTGGCGGTCATTGGAGAAAGCCTATGTTCAATAGTGGACATGTCTTGGGTGATATGACGACGATGAAGCTGGTGCTGAATATTCCCCAGAGCATGTTTAACACATTCACTGCCAACCACGTGAGAATGTGTTGGCAGTTATTTCTTCGCAGTATAAATGGGTTTTTGAAACTGAATGAAAAGAGGTTAAAAACCATTATGTTGTAAAATAATATTTGTCTCCAAAACGCCCGCCTACCAAGCGTGACGTCACAGCAGATCCTTCCTTTTTTTTAAAGAGGAAGCCGATGCCCAACATTGGACTAACAAGGGCTGATGACAATGATGAATATTATTAAGCATGTGATTGACTTCTTAACGTTGATGCCACATCGCACGCCGAAGCATTATCGACAGTGAAGTTAATTTAAGCTCTATCAACTGTTGACTACTTATCGATAGCTTAAAAATGAGAAGACGGATGCTGGAGAACCCAGTAATAATAAAGCTATTAAAACTTGTTCAAATCCATTAGCAACATATTGTAATGATACTTGGATATTTGTTTTATGATAGTAATAAAAAGTAGGTAAAAGTTGAGGCACGGCGTGAAAGGCATATGCGTAATTAAAAGATGTCGTTATTGTCGCCAAACTGAGAATATTTATATATTATAATATGCTATAAAAGTGTCGCTTAAAGTTTTTTTTAATGTGGGGAACCCTATAATATTTACAAAAATTTTATGGGACCCTATAAGCATTGCAGGCAAACATTTTATTGCGGTTTTAGGCCATTTACTTTAATTTTCAATTTTAAGATATAATATGATGTGGAAAATTTAAATAAATAACAAACTAAAAAAATAATAATACAGTAATAAAAATAAAATCAATAATTCGGATAAATTCAAACGTTAATTATTATAGTCTGTCCATAAGTGTAGACACTTGGAAGGTCGTTACTAAGAAAACCCCACTTAATTTTAACAGCGTATAAGTGAGTACTAAGTATGAGTGTTATTTGGCGTTCCCTGCTACAGGTCCCGCGACCCCGATTGGAGTCGCGACCTATAGTTTTAGAAACTCTGCGCCATACCATTACATCGATAATAAACACATAAGAGCGCCATCTACGGGTTTATCGCCATCTATAACGACTCAACAATTACACTAGAAGTTGGTTATTTCACCGTACTGTAAATATGGCGTACTGGATACATACTGTGATGCGCGCTTCATTGACCTTGCTGTTATCGCGCGTAGGTGGTAAACACTGGATGTACCTACAACTAACGTATCTCCTATAATGAACCATATCGCAACAACATAAGGTCGAAAGTCCACTGACAGTGGAAATGGTTACAAAAAATTGTTTACATCAAAAGTTGTTGACAAAAAAAGGGTTTACGTCTATTTTTTCCCACGGTTTCCGGCGAGATCTCGATTGTTCTCGAAACCTGGGTCCAGCCTATATAAGCG
>WUAW01004016.1:18898-29655 GCA_017165845.1 Thaumetopoea pityocampa | reverse complement strand
TCACACTCATGCGGACATGCAGATTTCCTCACGAAGTTTACCTTCTCCGCTGAGTAATTTAGTGTCTACAATGTAGACAGTAAATGAATTTGAAATAACTCAGTGGTATGGAACTGGGATCGAACCCGCGACCTTTTCGATTTCGAGTAATAATTTATTATTTTTTTTTTATTATTTTACACATTTAGATCATTTCGGCATTACGCAGTGATATTATTGTTTTGTATGGTTGTAATATTTGTTGTCTGTCTATCTATCATCACCATCCCCAGTCCATATCGTCCCCACTACAGGGGCACGGACCTCCCCTGATCAGGAGGGGGATTAGGCCGTAGTCTACCGCGCTGGCCTAGTGCGTTATATATATATAGCTTATTAAGGTTCCTGAAACCAAATCCGTCGATGTTTGTTTATTTCGTTGTTTGTATGTTTGTTCGGGATTCACGCAAAAACCAGCGGATAGATTTTGGTTAAACTGTTAGTGTTAAAGGTACTATTCCGGCTTAAATACTGCGGCATGTTTCATCAAAATATCAAAATCAATCCAGTAGAATTGAAGATACAGCTTCATCATTGTTTTAGTAGCCGCCGTTAAGGTACGAGAGGTCAAGTAAAAGTGGTTCGAAGGCTTTTTATACAAATGTATAATTATGTCGGGATTTTCCATGTAGCGGAAAACCGATATTCACGCGGGCGGAGACACGGACAAAAGCTAGTTATAAATATGTTTGTTGTAAATAATAAGTAATTAAAAAAAAATCTCATAATGTCAATACATTTTATTGTTCCTTTCGCCAGAAGCCAGATGCAAAATGCTGACAGAAGTCGTTGAAATTTAACAAAACAGATTACATCTGAATGTTACCTATTTTCAAAGCGGGCGGGGAGCGTTGTTTGCCATCAATTCTTTACGTTTGTATAATCGCGTCATTAGGGTTGTCAGTCATCAGTTGTAGAATAATTCAAAGGAGTTGTAGAATAACACACATTCTCACACATTGATCTACTCCCAAACTAGGATTCCCTGTACACAACAACCATATACATACTTATATAGGTAAACACAATACATAAATAGATAAATACGACCATGACTCGGACACAAACATTTGTGCTCATCGCACAAATTTGTCCCTACCAGGATTCGAAACCGGGACTCGTTGGCACAGAAAGCAAAATCACTGCCACTTATACCAAAGGTCTTGTAATGATTTTCACTTTTGTGTAGACCCCCAAAGCGTAGTTAATATAACATTATTGTAAATTTATTAACTTCCAATGTGTTTTTGACAGTTGGTTTGGACCCCTTGGAGGTCATCGTCGACCCCTGAGGGTCAAAATACCGCATTGACTAATGCGTAAGTTTCCGCAGACCTTCTGTCTTGAAAAATTGCGGTAACTTTGCTATATTAGTCACAGTTTTATTCAAATGTTTCAATATTGCTCACGATTATAGACGATTAATACACAAAACAATACCAAATTTATATATTAAACATCACAATAAACTAATATAAAACAATAAAATAAAACTTCAACTGACGCTTCACTCGAGTTGCCGCCAAAAGCCCCACAGGAACGCTGTTTTGGATATCGCAGCGATTTTTTTTTAATAAGACGATAAAGCTGTTGCCTATTATCCTGGTACATTCCTCAGCTGGTTCTCAGAGCATTCACGGGCAGAAATGGAGTAATACTATTATTAGGCCAACGCTACACTGCAAACGAATATACTTAAGGCCATCGGTATCTCCAAAACACCTAATTAATGACTATTGGAGAGATTGATGTCACAGATGAAAAATAAAACCGTAGCCATTTTTTTTATTTCACAGCAACAGATAGAAATGTAAATTAGATTCGAAGTTCGAACTTGTTTTTTACTATGTAATTAAATGATTCATATTAGGTAAAATTAATTGAATTCCTAACGATTTTACATATGGTTTTTAATAGATCATAAAATATTTAATTTGGCGACGTATATTTTATTATATGATACCCCCGTATGATAGCAGTAAATAAACTCATTCGCAATCTCTACACTAATATTCCAAATTCAAATACGAAGTCTTCACATCGCATCGAAGTCGTTTCAAAGCGTTTGTCAAATTATGTTCGTTCCCCCGCTCTCCGCCTCCCCTTGTTCGCGAATTCGAATTCTATCTTTAAAATACATTTGTTTGTTTACATTTCTGTGCTTGTATTGAGTAACGTACATTTTTAAATTAAACCCTGAATTCACATTCGTTTACCCCTCTGTCGCCAGCACTCTGTACGCGGGAGGGAAGAGGTAGAGATCAACATAAACTGGTTATATTATTAATATTCGGCAGCTACGTAATCATTCTGGAATCAAAGGCGTTGGAAATTGTATGTTTAAGGGCGTTTTGGAAATTGGGTGCGCAAATAAACTTTTATATAACATTTTTTTTTAAATTTTAGTCAAAGCGTATTCACACACATATCATTAGAAATATTTTAATCTTCATTCTAACATCCATCATTATCATCATAACCGTCATCAATCTGTAAAAGTCAACAGCTGGATCTATCGCCCGTAGCCAAGTTGACTTTCTACAATCGTCAACGCTAATAGAATCGAAAAAATGTATTGGGATGACATTTCTAATCGCCAAGTCTCCCGTGAATTATCAAGAAATCTCATTCTGGTACATTTTTTAACGTTAACGATTATAGAGTCAACTGGCTAGGGGGGGTTGGTCACAGTAGTTATTGGTTGAAACGCAAGATAATGCTGCTGCCCCCTATGGCATCCCATGTGGCATCGTTATCATAATACTAAAAGGATGTCGATTATTATACTGGCATCACGCAGCAATTATAATCGTCAATCTATCTACTCTTCCACTGCAGAACGCGGCTCCCCTCCCAGAATAAGAGGGGTTAGGCTATAATCCAACCACACTGGCCTAGTACGGGCTGGCGCGCAGCAATATCCCAACTGAATTCACCCCATCATACACCATTACCAGCCCGTGGTAGTTCACTATTGGAAATGGGCCTTTGCCTTGAAAAAGAGAAGTGAAGGCCTTATCATTCATCCCCCAGTCCATATCGTCCCCACTACAGGGGCACGGACCTACCCAGACCAGGAGGGGGATTAGGCCGTAGTCTACCNCGTGCACGTCCGTATCCAAATATTGTTCGTATTCATTTTCATACATCGTGGTCATAACAGAGGAAGAAGTAAATTAACTGGGTACAAATTCATTTATTGTCACAGAGCAAGGCGTAGCGTCGTGAGTCGTCACGTCGTGACGTCGCGTCGTGCTCGTATCGTAGCCGTCATGTTATTATGGACATTGTTGAAATGAAATTCAGGTTCAAACTTAAAACACCATTGACCCAATACACATGACTTTGGACTCTTAGTGCACGTAATATTTTTGTAGTTGTATATTGAAAGTAGTAGATTTAATTTACCTTCAAAATAGTAATTTAATTTATTTAAAGCTAACTATAATAACGTATTACAGAGAAGTACATTCTGATGATTTTTTGCTGTCTGAAAGCGACCTTTAATACATTCAATGTCGACTACACGGCCCCGTGGAGAGTGGGGACGCCGAGCACACGGCGCCGTGTCTCACTTCAATTTAGTTTGTAAGCCGCATTATACCATCGACTAATAATAATAAAGTATTATTCCTATCCTAACTATTCCAAAGTAAAAAACATATGGCCACAGGAGTGAAGGTCATAAAAACATGGCCACAGAAATGAACCTCTCTATAGGAATCGGCATTCAATGTGTTAACTGTGCATTTAAGGGCCCTCTCATGGTCCAAAACGGCCCTGTATTATAGATAAATTTAAAACATGAAAAATTCCGAAAACTTTTTGCTCGCAAGCAGTAATCATCATCATCCCCAGTCCATATCGTCCCCACTACAGGGGCACGGACCTCCCTTGATCAGGAGGGGGATTAGGCCGTAGTTTACCGCGCTGGCCTAGTGCGGGTTGGTAGACTTCACACACCCATGCGAGCATGCAGGTTTTCTTACGAAGTTTTCCTTCTCCGTTAAGTACATTGGTGTCTACAATGTAGACCGTAGATGAATTACAAATAATAANTCAGGTTACCTCACGAAGTTTTCCTTCTCCGTTAAGTACATTGATGTCTATAATGTAGACCGTAGATGAATTACAAATAATAACTCAGCGGTACGGGTCCGGGATCGAACCCACTACCCTTCGATCGCCTTATCATTATCCCAACGTAATTCGGGGTCAAATATTATTGCATGTGGCTATGAGATAGGCTGAGATGACTGCCATCTGATCTCCATAAGCCGTCCACAACCCCAGTTACAAGCCAGTATCCGGAGGAATTGAATCCCAGACCTTCGAACCCATTATACTACCATTACTCTCAAGAGATATATTTTGATAATAAACGCATATCACTTCGGCAAAGTAGAAACCGACGCTAATAATTTTTTTTCCACGAAATATTAGATTACTGTGGAAAAAAGCGTTTTATTCACAGTAGAATATAATGGAAACCATAATGAGTTTATCTGTCTGTCAGTCGGTCTCTTTGATGCTGTTCCACTGCTCAATTGCTGAGCCGATTATTTTGATATTTCACACAAAGGTACATACCATCAATATATACTATTATAAAATTGTTAAATGTAAAATTTTGTAAAATAAAGATATTTAAGAGACTACTCAGATCAACTAATGAAGGGCTTCTGAAACCAAATCCGTCGATGTTTGTTTGTTTGTTTGTTTGTCCGACCTTCACGCAAAAACCAGCGGGTAAATTTTGATTAGACTGTTACAATCTTAAGGACACTATTTCGACTTAAATACTGTGGTATGTTTCATCAAAATTGGTCCAGTAAAATTGAAGAAACAGCTTGATCCCTGTTATAGTAACTGTTGTTAAGGTACGTGAGCTCAAGTAAATGTGGTTCTAGGGCTTTCCATGTATATGTCTATGATTGTTTCGAGATTTCCCATATAGCGGAAAACCGACGTTCACGCGGGTGGAGCCGCGGACAAAAGCTAATAGATTATAAATATTCATCATCGTCATTACCATGATAAAGGTATTTCGGGCGGTCGCGTACTAATATTAGCTAACCAATATTATCATTCTCCTGCAACAATATCGATAAACTTCTAAACCACATAATTGATAATAGTTACCCTATCTTAAATATAACATATTATTCCCTGTCCTAAATAGATTCAGCCTAGTAACTAAATTGTGCCTGGTTTCTAATTGATTTCTTGAAATGATTCAGAGATTTCACACTGAATAAATTCACAAACTCTAATTTTAAATGAGTAAAGTGTGGTACACTTATGTAACAGACTGAACCAGAAAAGATGTGTCGATAAAATCAGATCTATAGGACCATAATAATATGATCCTGTCTTAAATATTCTTTAGTCTATGGTCGGTAGCAGCCACTTATACGGTGCTTTGACTGCATGATGCTTCTCACTAAATCTGTGATATGTTATATACACAAAAGAATAAAGCCGTGGGTACGCAATGAGGCACTTTAATCACTTTTGAACCTCATAAAATGGCGGCGTCGTGGTTCGCCACCCTACACGTCTCGTTGCCCACAGGGGCGAACTGTGGTCTGAGGATATCCACTTTGCTCACTAAACGGTCGTGGCAGGTGGAAGGAAGTGGTCTCTGCTTACCCCAATGGGAAAGAGGTGTGACTGTATGTATGTATGTTAGTATATACTATGGTCTCTGCCTACCCTTATGGGATGTTGGCGTGAGTGTGTGTATGTTTATATGTACAAAAGAATACGAAACACGAGAATGAATATGACAAATAAGACATGCTGAATATTCCATCGTTAAAGTTCCTGCGGCAGTATCGATTAACTACTAAACGAAGTAATTGATAATGTTTGCCCTATCTCAGTTGCCCCAAATTATTCCTTGTCCTAAATAGTTTCAGCCTAGTTTCTAAATTGGCTAGGCTAATACTCTCGCACATAAAAATTCTATATACTAATCATTGTAATTCATCACCAGTTCTAAACAAAATAACAGCGAACGAATTGATTGATTTCGTTGTAAACAAATTTCAATGCACTTAACATTTTCTTGAGGCACTCTCCATTCACGAAGCAGGCCTCGTTTGTGTGAGGGGAATCATTTTATGATTGAAAGGATCCCTGTTCAACATTCGCTGACCACTTGCATAAATTATTGTTCGTACTGTCAGGTACACAAGTTTTAAAATCTAAGTACAATTTTTAATATTTTGTCTAGTATATTATCATTATAACCATCAATATCTGTCCGTAGAAATCTGCATATTCATGCTACATATTTAAGTTAGTACTTGACTATCATCCCACTCGATAGTAAGTGGCGATGTACACTAGGGTGGTAAAACATACTAACTTAATAAAAACCTATTCACTCTTTGCCTTAAAGACACATTATAATCGGACGGAAATACTGACGCAGGAAGACTATTCCAGCATTTGGTCGCGCGTATTATGAAAGTAGAAGCAAATCGCTTCGTACAAGTCTATGAGTAGTCTATGAGTAGTCAAGTCTATGTACAAGTCTATGAGTATGTACAAGTCTATGAGTAGTCTATGAGGTAGTGAAGTGATAGCCCGCCGTGCGCCTAGTAGTCCGATGGTAAAAAAATTTTTTAGCAGAAACTTTACACCTAAAAAATGTAGTGCTATGCCATCATCTACATGTTAGGAAGACGTCTTGGATATCGCAGTAGATTTTGAATTAATAAGAGAATAACGCTACTAAACATTGATAGCAGAACTGGTCTATATTACAGGTGTTGACGATGACCTGCAAGGGGTCAATTCCAGCTATCACAGACTTTGTTTATAGTTGAATTTTCAAAATTCAGTATTAACTTAGCAGACGTTCTATCTAAAACCGAAATATATGGCAACTGGTTTACGAGATGAAAAAAATTGGGGGTCTGGTTTAGTACTTGGATAGTAACATTTACTGCTTATGTACCAAATCAGAAGTAGCAAATATTTATCTAGTTTAATCACTATCATCTCCATTCCCTATTGTTCCTCACTACAGGGGCACGGACGGGTTTAGACCATCTACTACGCTGGCCTACTACGAGTTAGTATTATCTTGTTTAGAAACATAAAATTTATACTATGATTTCTATACATCTATATATATAAAACACAAAAATTATTTCTACCTATGTCTGTTATAGACTTTGAAACCATCAAACCTATGTGCCCCATACCATTAGAAAGGCAATATGTAGATGGTTTTAAACCACTAATGCCTTAGGCATATTTGGTCCATTCATGAAGGCGATTTTCGATTTTTCCTTTACAAAAATTTTAACAACTACATTCCATTACATACACAATTTGGAATAAAACCAAGCTTCAAAAATAGGAAATAAGCTCAAATAACAACAGTCCTTGATTTTTTTTTTGTTAAAAATAAGCTCCATTTCAATTTGAATCTGCAATTTTTTATTTTTTAATTAATTTTACCTTCATGAACTCGAGTGTACAAGAAAGTCTATCAAAGAGATAGCCTCTTTTGTGAAAAGAAACGGATCCGGGATATTAATTTAGACTTTTTTTACGAAGAAATTCCCATTATGAGTGTTATTATAAAGATGGCATTCTGTATTAACATTCCTGCCTTTGATCTGACACATTTTGAGATAATGACATTACTTTTTTCTTTGATATCGTACGTATTTGATGATATATAATATATTTTATAGGTATTTGTTATCTATTTTAATTAGGTTTTTGTTGTCATTAAAACATTAATTAGTACGTGTTAAGAATTTTGATTCTGAAATATTAAATTTGGCGATCTACTACGCCACAGTACCACGCATTCTCAACAGATGGCGCAAATCTTGAATAACGACATTATCATAGAAGGTAGAATCGCGGTGAAGAAGTTTGTTAACAACTTATACAATAAAAATAGCGTATTATACATACAACGTCCTGTCATCAACTATCGGGTCGGTGGCAGGCCCCGCCAGGCATAACATCAGTTTGTTCGGAAAATCTTCCCGTTTCCTACACTGCCACTCCTGCTACACTTTGACCTATAGCTGGTAACATCCCAACATGATCTTCAACGTCTTCATCAACATTACGGTTGATCATTAACCGCGTTGAAAACTTTACTAAATTATAAGTTATATATCCGAGGCAGTCTTATATCTGAAGCAGTCTTATATCCAAGGCAGTCTTATATCCGAGGCAGTCTCGGCGTACGTGATGCGGCAGAAAAGCTCCAGGAGAGTTCGGTCACGTAATGCCCAGAGACTACATCGCTAGGAGATGCCTCGATATTTCTGTCCTTGGAGCACGATCTCGGGGTCGCCCTAAGAAGTGCTGGCTGGATATTGTGACCAAGGACATGGAAGCCAATAGACTTACGATTGATGATGTCAAAGACCGATTAAAGTGGAGGAAACTTAGTAGGAAGGGGTACCCTGGCAATGAAAGCCGGGATTAATAACGCCAAGAGGAAGAAGACTAAATCACAGGATAATTTTGTTGGTGGATAGGTACTGTAGTATTTACAATTCTAGATAATTTATATCAGCCATTTCATTTCTTTCAAACATTCCCCACATACTTAAATTCTTACGTTTAATAAGAGACTTGTTTATTTAAAAACATCGTTATGGTGAATAATAGTTAAATTTATTTATTTAAACTTCATACACTAACGGTGTATGGGCGGGGCGGACTTTATGCCGTTCCAGCTTTAGATGCCGCTGACATAACATGAGATGGATGATAAAGTATTCGATGAGAAGTAAACGAGTATGAAACACAAGCTTAACTGAAGCTTATCTAATGCAACTGTAGAGAGATATTATATACAGTTATATAAATATGAGATATAAATTAGACTAATACAATAAAAGTAAAATATAATACACTAGCTTTTGCCCGTGGCTCCGCCCGCGTGAATATCGGTTTTTCGCTACATGAGAAATCCCGACACAGTCATAGATTTATATAAAAAGCATAATAACCACTTTTACTTGACCTTTCGTACCTTAAAGGTGGCTATTAAAACGGGGATCAAGCTGTATCTTCAATTCTATTAGACCGATTTTGATAAAATATGCCTCAATATTTAAATCATAGTACCTTTAGACTGTAATAGTTTAACCAAAATGTATCCGCTAGTTTTTGCGTGAAGCTCGAACAAACAAACAAACAAATCGATGGATTTGGTTTCAGAAGCCCATAATTAGTCGATTTGAATAGTTTGTTTTTAAATATCATTGATTTGAAAATTTGACATTTGACAATTTTACAATAGTATAGATGAATGTATAAATATTATGAACTCTCATATTATTGAAATGATTCTGCGATTTCGCATTGAAGAAGTTTAAGAGTTTCAATTTTAAATGATGTGATAAACTTCCTGACTGCAAGTAGCAGGGAATTCTAAGGAAGAACAGATTGAACCAGAAAAGACGAATTAATAAAACCAGATCTACATGAACCTGTCTTAAATCTTGTGTAGTCTATGGTGGGCATCAGCCACTTAGCATACAGTGGTTGGACTGCTCGCTTGCTTATGAAATATGTGATATATAAAAAGAATACAAAATAAGAGAAAGAAGTTGAGTGGTAAAGTTCCAATCCAAATCGTCCGCACTACAGGGGCACGGACCTCCCCTGATTAGGAGGGGGATTAGGCCGTAGTCTACCGCGCTGGCCTAGTGCGGGTTGGTAGACTTCACACACCCATGCGGGCATGCAAGTTTCCTCACGAAGTTCTCCTTCTCCGTTAAGTATATTGAAGAACAAACAGAACAAACTATAAAACTAATCATGATACTGCATACAACTCGATTAAATTCGAACTAAAACAGTTATAGCAAATCCAAACCTTTTATAGCTGGTACAATTAATTATTTAACAAGGAAATTAGCAGCATAATTTTAAATGGACATTTAAGTTAACAGTACCCATTGCACGACCATTTTGTCTACCAAAATGTCCGCTATATTCCGGTTCAACGAACAAACACAGTGATCCCTTGCAACTGTAAGCCCATGCGCCATTGTATGTACAAAATTCGTGTACATGTTTACATTATACCTATATACACGAATTTACTTTAAAGGTAACAATTGTTAGGTAAATAGGCGAACTTGTTGTCAATTCGCGAGTTGACGGTATTTATAAAAATTAAAATAATGATTTAATTATAACGGTATGTCGATAAAAAGCCCAAAACAATACAAATGTGGAAAAAGTAATCATTAATTTATGTAATTTTCTCATAGGAAAAATTAAGATTTTTTATATCTCACTCACAGATAACCTGACAGCGATATCAGATTTATTTCCGGTATCCCATAGAGAATCCCACAGAGAATCACAGAGAGAAAAGAACACAGTTCGTCACATATCACGATTTCGACACACCTCTCTGGTTTCATCCATATTCATACATAATTTCATACATTTTCGTAGTTTAAGGGTGCTACGTATTTGACCATTTTGAAACAAGTTGTTGATCTGATCAAGATAGGTTTTTTTCTGGGCGCCCTCTTTCAATACATCCACTTACATTTGCCCGATATATTCCTTTTGTCATTCAAATCTCACTTATCATCATCATCCATCATCCCCAGTCCATATCGTTCCCACTACAGGGGCACGGACCTCCCCCTGATCAGGAGGGGGATTAGGCCGTAGTCTACCGCGCTGGCCTAGTGCGGGTTGGTAGA
>WUAW01004005.1:50277-74761 GCA_017165845.1 Thaumetopoea pityocampa | reverse complement strand
AGCTTCTACTGGAAGAGATAGAGTGACGCTATTATTATGCCGGTGCCACATAGCGAATAACCTCTCTTACACTAGTAATTAATGTAACTACTATGTTATTTCACATTTTTAAATGGTTCATTTTCTAGCTAAGTTTACGTCGTACTTAATAAATAGCGTGACTAAAATCATAGATATTGTTTATAATTAAAATTTAATTTCTACGTAAAGTATCGCAAAACGCTTATGGTACACAGGCAGTCTGAATATTATACGTTAAAAAATTATTGCGTGTTCATTACATAACAAGTTATGAATAAAATAACAATTGGACCTGTTTATATATTTAGATATATCATTAATTGGCCTCAAACTATATAAAATATAATAAGTAATTAGTTTTATTAAGGTAGGCGTTCGCTACACATTACCGATGTATTAAAAGTGTCATCATCCGTGGAAGCTACTGTTGAACATCGACCTTCACCTCAAAAGTGTGGAGTTTGCCGTAATCTCCACCATTTGTAGTGCACTTGGGTGGACATCGCAGTAGATGTTGATTAAATCTTAACTACTTTACTACCCCACACCCATACATAAGCACCCGCGGGTTGCACCTAAAACCTGGGAGTTGCATCAGGATAATTCCAGATGCAACCCTTTAGCTGTTTCTATTAGCATCGATGAGAAGAGATAGAAGAGAGGTTGTAATATTATGTCGGCATCACACGTTATATGTAACATTTAAAACATTTTTATCTACCCTATTGAAGATATGGTCTTGATAGTATGTGTATATGTAAATGCTACAATGATTTTCGTCGAAATATTTGTGTCATGAAAAATCTATTTGTAATTTATATCGACAGCTATAAATCAACATCGGAGAGAAACCAACGCGATGATAATTAGGAAAGTGACAGAGCAATTACGATGTCTGCCCACATGCGCATGCGCAGGCGTCATTTTATGCGTACTCGTATAATAAATTTACGGTTGGGTATATGTTATAGGCATTGGCGGGTACGAGTTTCTTGGAAGTAGTATATCCAACTCTTACAGATAAATCAGCTTGGAGACGTTTTTGCGTTCGTAGATTACTACGAACGCAAATTAGTTTGTACACATCATCATAATCATTATCCCCACTCCATATTCGCCCCCACTACAGGGGCACGGACCTCCCCTGATTAGGAGGAGGCTTAGGCCGTAGCCTACTATGCTCGCCTCGTGCAGGTTGGTAGACTTCACACCCAGATTTCCTCATGAAGTTTCCCTTCTCCGTTAAGTACGTTGGTGTCTACAATGTAGACATCAATATTCTACAAGACGCCTGCCAACCGTGGAGATTATATATTATACATAGGCATCTTTTTTAAGAAGGAGAATGTCCAGCTGTGATCTTCCACGGGTTGATAATACGTGCGGGTGATGACATAAATGTTTTACTATAATTCGCCGTGAAAGGAAAAACGCACGGCGGGTAGGAATTTTTTTTTACCCTCCATCCGTGACGACAGGGATCACATAATATGCGGTATATCATAACATTTTGAACGACGACATAATTAATGAATCAAGATTTTTAATTACTTAATTTCAGGCGCTATTAAAATATTTAACCCTTAAAAAGCTATCATTCAAATAAATCACATTAATGATATCATGGGTGAGATTTCACTCCAGTGTATACATATATATTTTGTGTATTCACTAAAGACAATAAATTAAATCACAGTGTTATTTATTAAGTACTGTATTAATTAAATATATATATAAACAACATAAAACTACTGAAAAAACTAGAACCCTTCTAAAAAATATATTTTCTTACCTCTTAAATTAATTCAAGAACAAAAAAATCACAACTCAAAAATAATCACTATATGTAAAAAGCTAAAATTCAGTCTTTTTTTTAATTTTTATAACTTCGTTATTTTTAAAAAAAAAGCATATAAAATGATAATTATATGCTTTGAAAATGTGATTTTATGCGTCATGTTATACACGAAGTTCTATAAAGCATAGATGATTAGTGACTTATACTATTTTCTATTTTTTTTTTAATTTTCTTTAATTTTAGTACATTTTTAATTTTTGAACCCCTATTTTTGAAAAATACAAAGAAAAATATTCTAAAATAGCAAATATACTAAAGATATGGACAATAAAAACCTATAAAAATAAAAAAATAAGTTGCTTATACCCGTTTTTTAAAACGGGCTAGCTTGGTGATGATAAGTAGCATTATGAAATACCGACCAACTAACCGGTAATGAATCGATATTTCTTTTGACGTTGTTACGTCAGTGTACGTTTGCCTATGAAATAAATACTAAATTCTGCAATAATTATGAAACACAAGGGAACTCAATTAAAACCCGCTCGTCGCCCATGACACAGAGTGTAATCTGACCATGTGCAATGTCTCTCTCTAACCAGTGATTAATCCGCTCGAAAGTTAAATATACTATACAATAGCGTGCGTTACTTGGAATCTTTAAATTTTCTTACCGTTTTATTTAACGGAACCCTATATTAACGGCTTTTAATACCGAAAAACTAGGGATAAAAACTTACATTATTTGTTTATTTAGTTAAAGGAAACACTTTAATTATAAAACATAATTAAATAAAAATAAAACAAAAAATGGACACTCCCAATAAAGTTGCCAATAAATAATAACAAGGCATTCATTCGGTGTTTTCTACTTGTACATACGTGGTCTAGTGGCATATTCAGCCTTGTATCCTAAATTATGATGATCAATGTGTTTTTTGGTATTAAAAACATAAATTACACTTATTTTTAAATGCGCATATCATAAAATAAAAAGGCAAGTTTCACTTATTTTTTAAATGTCCATTGATATTTATAAAAAAGGCTAATTTCACTTATTTTTAAATGTACATTGATATTTATAAAAAAGGGTAATTTCACTTATTTTTAAATTTACATTGATTGATAATATTTATAAAAAGGCAGATATTTTTAAATGTGCATTGATTTTTATACATTTACAACTCGTACAGTTCACACACTACATTATGATTATAATCTACATCTATCACTATTTTATGTTCTGTAATGTCGGTTTTCCACTACATGGGATCCCGACACAATCATAGATTTAAATAAGAAGCCTTAGAACCACTTTTACTTGCCCTCTCCAACTTTAACGGCGCCTACTAAAACAGGGATCAAGCTGTAGCTTCAATTTTATTGAACCGATTTTGATGAAATATGCCGCAGTATTTAAGTCGGAATAGTACCTTTACCCGCTGGTTTTTGCGTGAAGCCCGAACAAACAAACAAACATCGACGGATTTTTTATAATTGTATAGATTACTTCTTCGTGAAATGGCTTGATCATTTTTATATTATTATCTATTTATTTTTAAGTTTTGTTGTATGTTTTTCATTTTATAAATACCTTTTGGTATCGTCGAATACTTAGTATTTCTGAATATATAAATATGCTTAAGAATGTATGAATAGTAGTCATCATGATACGAGGCTTGATTTTCAGCAAGTCCTAGAAAATACTAAATTGTAACAAATTTTTATAATAGAAGTAAAAAAAAAATCATTTTCTTTATCTTACCGAATATGAGAATATAATGGAATATATTCAATGCCTCTTCTTTACGATTAGTCGTAGTCATATAAGTGGAGCACGGCGGCAATTGGGCTGCGTCCGTAGTGAAATTGTTCGCACTGACCATGTTCATCAGGTTGCCATTACTATGGGCAACGATTTCTATTATATTATGACATTCTATTTTTTATTTGTTTGTTCGGGCTTCACGCATAAACCAGCAAGTAGATTTCGGTCAGACAATTACAGTCTTAAAAGCACTATTCCGACTTAAATACTGCGGCATGACTAATCAAAATCAGTCCAGTAAAATTGAAGTTACAGCTTGATCCCTTTATTAATAGCTGCCGTTAAGGTACGAGAGCTCAAGTAAAAGTTCTTCTAAGTCTTTTTATTGAATATAAATCTACGATTGATCCGAGATTTTCCATGTGGCGCAAAATCGACATTCACGTGGTCGGGACCGCGGGCAAAAGTTAGTATAATATTTCCTTTAGTATTAAGTAAAATAGTTTTTATTTAAATCAAGAAGTTATTTATTTATTACAAATCAAATAGTTACCGAGACCCATTTGATAGTGTAACAGCAACGCTTTTTCTTGTGGATGTCTCCTAAAAGTCTAAAGGAACACCCATCATATAATCATGAATCGTCCGATGCAGTAAGTGTGCTATTTAGAGACATGTGAACCTAGGAGAAATCGTAATAGTATATTCCAAATGTACTGTGAGCGAAGAAAGAAAGAAAACTAGAACATGCTAAAAAGTTGCTACGCAATGTTTGAATAAGTCCTCCTGCTAACATGAAGAGGTCGTCCTTCATACCCGGTCGCATTCAGAGCCTTCTCATTGACATTTAAAACGAATGTTTGCGTAACGTTGCCCATACAAAAGCTAGCAATAAGCCTGAGGGCGCTAAGTGTGCTTCATGTTGAAGACCCTCCCTAAGACGTGAGAGACCGTCAAGATGGCACAGAAACAGAATGGTTATGTTCTTGTTAAAATGAATATTTAAACACTAAACTACTATACTCAAACGATTTTTTTTTACTTTACAAAATTACTTAAATTTTTAACATATTTAATTTGTTATTATGTTACTACGTATTGATGTAGTATATTTTCGTTTTTACGTAGTTAATGTTATGTACGTGTACGTGTGTAAATTTTGTAAATTTTTGACTTAAATTTGGAAAAGTATAAAGTTGAAGAGTTAATTTTTTTTTTAATTCTAATTAATACCCTCGTAAGTTAAACTAAACAATGATCAATATTAGCGGTTGTCAGGAGCTTATCTAGTTGTGGAGACGTAAAATGCTTACTAAGCACTTTAAAGTATTTACGACGGAATGAGCTGAGTCACACATGCCAGTGTCCTCTCGGGGGAGAAATAGGTATGTTGTCTACCTCAACTGTAGCCCAGAGTTCATGACTGTTTTATTATTAGGTTTATTGGCGTTAGTGTAGTAATTATGTAAATAATGTATTTTTGTTGAATAAAAAAAAACAAGTAAATACATTAGTGTTGTAGTGGTGCCAGGCATAGCTAGTGATCTAAAAGTTCGTAGGTTCGATCCCGGTCCAGTACCACTAAGTTATTTCTAATTCATTTACGGACTACATAGTATACACTAATAATATTAACGGAGAAGGAAAACTTCGTGAGGAAACCTGTATACCCGCATGGGTGTGTGAAAACTACCAACACGCACTATGTCAGCGTGGTAGACTACGACCTATTCCCCCTCCTGATCAGGGGAGGTCCGTGTCCCTATTGTGAGGACGAATATGGACTGGGGATGATGATGATTAAAAAAATAAAATCGAACAAATGAGTAATTCTATAACAATCTTAATCAACCAACAACACGTACAATGCGATTCAAATAAGAATAGGAACGTCAATGACCTCTGTCAAATGTCACTTGAAAAATACGGTATGCAAAGAATACTTTGTTTAAAAATCTTACATCAAATTTAAATAAAAAAGTTAAATAATAGTAAATCAGTTCATTTATTTATTTAATTATTTAAAGTCATTATTAGTTTGATTTGACAGCTATGACGTCACAATATGGCGCAAAGTCGATCCTATTCTCATTTGAATCGAACTATAAAGTTTTCAGAACGTGTCTAGCTCATAAATTAGCGAAATCAAGTTGAAGTTATAGCACACAAAATGCGCGATTTTTCTTGTAGTCGTTACCGGTGCGTGTGAGTAAAGACAACGACAGAGCGCGAGCGAAAGGTGAATAGAAGCAACACCATTTCTGATCCCACACGTAACTGCGCGCCTAGTTGTTATGGAACTCATATTGGCCTTTATGTGAATTCGAATTTTTGCTAAACTATATGCAATGACGATTGATTGGTTCAGTTGCAGTGACCTTGCTTTTCGTGTCAATGAGTCCTGGGTTCGAATCGTAGTATCAGCAAACTTTGTTTGATGAGCATAAATGTTTGTATCTGAGTTGTGGACGTATTTATCTATTTATGTATTGTATTATATGTATGCATGTCGTTGATCATACCCAAGATACAGAGAATCCTAGTTTGGAACTAGATCAGAGAGTGTGTGTGTGTGTGTGCGTGCGTGCGTGCGTTCGTGCGTGCGTGCGTGCGTGCGGGCGGGTGTGCGTGCAAGCGGGCGTGCGTGCGTGCGTGCGTGTGTGCATGTGTGTGTGTGGAGTCAAGAACATCATATCATATTCTGAATATAAATTATAGTTTGTTGAATCGACGATTGTGGTTGTTACAGAAGTGACAGTGACGTACCGGAGGGGACTACCCGTGATCACCGTGCCGCTGCCGTCGCGGCGCGAGCGCTGTCGGTTCACGTTGCGGCCCGTCTCTCAGACCGTCGGGGACCTGCTCGAACAGGTAAGACTTATCATCATGATCAGCCTGGGAGAGAAAGATCAAGAAGGAGGGATTTGACAGATACCTTGGAGTTCGCAGTAGATCTTGGTCGAATTGCCGGATAACGCTATTACCCATTATCCTGGTGCATCCTCTACTAGAGGTTCACAGTGAGCACGGAAAGAGATCGAGTGACGCTATTATTATGCCGGCGCCATGCATACGCTACAATATGTAACACATAGCGCTCGAATACCGACCGCCATATAACCGTTATATTTACTACATACTAACCGTTATAAGTACTATTATAAAATTGTTAAATGTCAAATTTTCAAAAATCAAAGATATGTAATAACAAACTACTCAGATCGACTAATTAAAGGCTTCTGAAACCGAATCCGTAGATGTTTGTTTCTTTGTTTGTTCGGGCTTCACGCAAAAACTAGCGAGTAGATTTTGGTTAAACTGTTACAGTCTTAAAGGTACTATTCCGAGTTAAATAATACGTCATGTTTCATCAAAATCGATCCAGTAGAATTGAAGATACAACTTGATCCCTGTTTTAGTAGCCGCCGCTAAGTTACTAGAGGTCAAGTAAAAGTGGTTCTTAGGTTTTTTTATATAAATCTATGATTGTGTCGGGATTTTCCATGTAGTAGAAAACCGACAAAGGATATTTATCGGGGTTTTGGGCCTTACTGCATCTAATGACAATATGGACATTATATTATTTCATATCAAAATTTAAATAAATATTATTTCATCATTACAAGTTTTTTATGGAGATAAACAGTTCTTTAAATAGTATAATAAAGTCGCTATAAGCGTCTATTGGTAGTTCATCTAAACTATATTTGCACAGACTACAAATAATTTTAGGAGGTATTCATTATCATTTGGAGAATTTCTTCAGGAAGGTTTATGTGTATAATTAGCGACCCGCTCCGGCTTCGCACGGGTGCAATTTACTAAAGTGGTGTGTCATTTAGGAAATTTAGTAAATGAGGTCATTAGTTTGTGTATAAATTGGAGCCGAGCACAAGAGCAGCTTATAAAGGAAATGTTAATGAAAGTTGATCGAGGAATATTTATCTAATATCAAATCCATCTACATTCGTACACAATAATAAAAATTTAGGCAGGTAATAATTTAATAAGGGAAGTTGATCCTCGACGAGCGTTACATTTGTGAATTCGTTGAAGTTGTACCGTCTTGTTGACTTTTAAACTCGATTGTCTTAGATATGGATATAGGTATACTATACCAAGCTTCTGTCGTATGACACATAGCTGTGTGATCTCCGAATGCAATATCTAAAATAATTTAAGCCTTAATGTCACGAGTTTACGGTTAATGAAAACTTGTAATGAAAACTCATGCTATAAAACTCCACTTTCATGTAATATGAACTTAACAATCGTATACTTGCGATAGGTTTGCTTGAATGTGTGTGAATGGTTCATATTTAAAAATGTTATTTCATTTTCAGGTGAAGGCTGAGGACCGTGGCGTGGAGCGCGCCGCAGCGCTCGCGGCAGATGAGAGGGTGCGCATAGCTGCCAGTGACACGATCGAGTCGCTGCTGGAGACAGATTTCAGACTCATCCTCAATGACATAGAGTACTACGTGCGATCACCGCCGCAGGTTAGTCTCCGATTCATATTTTGACAAATTATATCTCCTTTACCAAAGTGCATGAAAAGATGCATGAATGTGGATGAGGCGAGAAAGGTGTGTCAGGATCGTGGTATATGGCAAACTGTGGTCTCTGCCTACCCTTATGTGATACCGGTGTGAATGGTATGTGTATATATATGTATCTACAATATCTCCTTTCTGAAGTGATCTCTTCATTGACTCCCTTCTGTCTATATAGTTCTTCTCATTCTTGTCCTATAACTAATCTTTTTTTGTCCCTTTCACTTTTGGTCTCTTTTCGCTCTATCCTTCTATTAATGTACTTATAAATATACTAGTCAAGTATATTTAGAAATTTTAGAACTTATTCATTCAATTTAATAAACCCTTATTTTAGAAAGTCCTTTCTTCTCTTGTCGCAACTCCCTATTACTGATTGTTTTGCATTAACTATAGCTGGTTGGTACAAGTACTTTCTGAACGCAAAACTAAGACCTGAAACCGATAATAGTCAACACGTGTTATATAATACCAGTACAGTTTGTTTGGTAAATAATTACGATTAAATTATAAAAATAAAATTAAATTGTAAAAAAAATATCCAAGTTATTTAGAGAACCAATCTGGCATCCGGGTTCGACACACATTCTTACCCCTTATTCACGTCAGGAGAGGTAGGCGCAGGCGTACGCGGCACCATGGTGCACTATACCAATATTACGCTCAGGTGATTTCGAGCCGAATTACACAGGTCACCCTGTTGTTTGCTCGTTGTCGTAAATTGCAATATTGTCGGATGCAAATTTAGTTTTCTTGTGGTGTTGTTTCCAAAAGTAAATAATATACAAATATGATCCGCACATAGATTTTTTTTGAAAATCTAAAGGATGATATCGTTCTATTTCTTCCTGTGGATGTTGTGAGGACCAGTTAATAAATACCAGGATAATGGACATCAGCGTTAATCTGTTATCCAATTAAAAGCTACTGCAAGCGATATCCAAGACATCTGAAAAGAGTGAAACTTATGGCAAATCCCTCCTTTTTAAGGAGGAGGCCCATGTCCACCAGTAGACTTCTATGGACTGATGATCATGATTCTGGGATTTCCAAGATAAGGCGTGAAGTTCATGGTAAATACCTCTCCCCGCTTCAATAGAGGACGCGTATGTTTAACTTCCAACTGGTTAACAAATTGAATACTTGGTAAATCTTCTTTAGTTTATCCGTTCGTAATCCCAAATGTTATAACAAAAGCCAATTAACATTGTTAATACTCACCACCAAATCAATCACGGTAATTAACTGCGCACTTAACCTACACACATACGTAGTTTAATTACTACACGCTTGTGCGTTTGTGTTTGTCAAACGGTTTAATTGCGAGTTGTCAGACAGTCGTCATTAATTTAGAACGCTATTCCAATTAACCGGTCCGTAGCACGGATTTACTACTAAATATTGAACTAATGTACATACGAGTATATTGCTCTGTGCCGCAGGCAACAGTGCCACCCCATTTTTTCTCGTAGATGCCGTGAGAACCAGCTAAGGGATGTATCAGGTTAATGAGCAGTTGCGTTATCTTCGTGGATGGCTTGAATGGACCCTTAGAGTCTCTGTCATTTATGTTCGCAATTTTGAAGACTGCGAAAAGGGAGATTTTTCACACAGATAGGCATTGTTTAGGCAAAACCTATCTAGCCGGGGTCTATTCCTGCTTTGATAGTTGGTATTGGGACATTGTGTGCTATATTATGACCGTGATACAGCCTCTATGACCATATCGACATTCAAGAGTAGCGCCATCTCTCGAAGATAAGTTGAAGTAGGTTGCTACACGGCTATGGGGTGGTTTATGATGATTGAATGCCGTCTGTCGTCATCATTACGATGATGACAGACTTAGTCTCCAAAATCCCTCCGACGAATAATATCATTTAGTCGCCGCCTACTATTTACGTGTCTTAAAACATGGCGAGATTCAAATCTAAACTAAGTGTGAGGTTGTTTAATCCATCTAGCTGTAGTGAGCACTTTTTTTCTCATAGATCGTCTCGAATGCCGAGTTCTAACTACATCCTACTTTTACTCCGTCTTCTCCTCTCGCTCTTAACTTTTGCATCATTTTAGCTTTTCTGCTCGTAAGACGTAATTATTTTGAAGAAATAACGCTATGGAAACCTAGATAATTATTGTCCGATTAGCAACCTCAGTTCAAAAAATATATTAAAAAAAGTTATTTATTTTATTTATTCTGTTATTACGACTGTATGGGAATGCTACTGTTGCTGGACCGGATCCCTAAGTAGAGTTCTTAAATAAACAAAATCGACCAATATCACAAGCAAATGTCTGAAAATTTTCAAAAAATAAAAATAACGTTTCTTGTGGTCAGTAGATTCAATTTTCTATCAGTCCCTTTGCGTTTTTAGAGCTCATGTATGATCTTTACATTGTTGATATCATGTGCTTGGCGGAGGAGGAACTCTTCGCTATGAATCCTACGAGCATGCAGAATGTAAGAATATATAGACGTCACACCAACCCGTATTGAGCCAACTGGTAGACTATATCCTGAATCCCTCCTGTTAAGAGAAGATTCGTGACCTGAGTGGAGACAAATATAGACTGTATCCACATCCGAATCCTTTTAAATCACTGCTTAGATTACGGTTGCTCAATCTCTAATGCACTTATGTCACAACTTAACAAGCTCACTTTCTTTCTACTGTAACCTACACTATCGACTGTTGATGGATATTGATAAAACACAAATTACGCCCGAGCAGTCATGTGCCATGGATTGAGTAGTAGTAAAATTTTTATGAAGCCTCATCAGGATTTTTCTACGAAGCGAATATAGAGGACAGCGAATATCCAGTACAAGCTACCCTGCTATTACCGATACGAATTGCCAATCGTTACGTCTGTTCCGTGAAACCTTCGATATTTCTCAACTAACTCATCGATCGTAATTCCTAAGAAATACACCCCCTATTGACATTGAAAGTGTCATTGAAATTAAAGTTTTTTCCGGAAAATAGACAATAATAATCATGTCACATTATATTTGTGTTTGATTTATCAAGGCTAATTGATTAATTAGAAAATGACACGAGACCTTAAAATTGCTTGAAATTATATTTAAATGTTTCTTTTTCATTTGCACATACATTTTAGGACTCGTTCAATTTAATAAACCCTACTGGTGTAATTAATCCAGCTCTTGCTAGTGTGTGCGTCTTCCTACTCAAACGACTTCATTAGACCGACCTTTATATTCTCTAGACCGTTTTAAAAACAATCTATTTTAATACGAAAATTTCTGAAATAGGACCAAAAATAAATTTAATATTTCTGTATTTATGCACGAAAGCGACTGATAAGTATGCATATTGATATTCTTATTTATATAACGTTTACATTGATCACATACAAACATACATACACTCACACCGGTATCCCATTGATTACAGCAACGTGTTAAAAAAGATTACCGGAAAAATAAAACCAGTCGTTGAAAAAGTTCATGATTGGGAGACATCAGAGAGCAGATAGTGCTCAAGTGTAGTGTAACCATACTGGCAACGACCTACTGTTTCATCTCTTGTGAAAGAATATACAGACGTGGAGAGTCAATCGTCCTGATCAATTGATTGAATAGCCAGAAAGAAAGAGAAAACACGAGTAATTATTGTATCTAGTTACAGTTGTGCTAGCCCAGCAAACGGTGCTTTATGGTCCATATGTTATAATAAGTTCGAATACAGCACTAAAGATTATTATTAAATCTGCGCTCTCAGTATATTTACTGTGTGCTTAGAATGATTAAAGAGACAATGTGAGGAAAATTGTGAAGGTTTACAAATCTGTATCTGTAGTGTTAATTATATTGGTGACAGAGCGGGAAGTGAACAACCTAGGAGGGTTAGGTACCACCACTTACCTTCACTCTACCACCAAATAGCAATGTGCCGAACTAGTGTTGCCTATGCTTGGTCGAGACGAGACTCATCCAGTCTTGGTCTTGCACTAGTAAATCAGGTTTTAGTATTGGTATTGTTCTTGCATACGCAGTCTTACTACAAGGGTCACGCAAGCCTTCCGAGAGCTAATCACCACTTATCGGACTGTATTCTGTTCTTATCAAGTGACAAAATTGGGCTGTTCAGTGTTTGTATAGGACTAGTATATTAAAACTTGCGGCTTCGTTATATGATGGTAATGATATTAATTCATAGCCCGTTATGTGTTGGTAATGATAATGGATATCTCAATGGATATGATACGATGCTGTGAATGCACAGCGTCGTATCTATCTTTAACAGTTTTGCGTGCAAGACTAAGACAGTGTTTTAGGCAATATGTATGTAATAAGTTTCGAATAGATAGTAAGGTACGTCTCGACAGTTACAGACACTAGAGTCATAACAACTGTCCACAGGAGATAACATCGCATCTATAATACATTAGGACTTATCAGTCCTAATGTATTATAGATATCTATAATACATTAGGACTTATCAGTCCTAATGTATTATAGATGCGATGTTATCTCCTGTGGACAGTTGTTATGACTCTAGTAGATAGGTTATATATCAGGGGTGGCCAATTTAATTAGACCCAAGATCTACTTGCCTTAGTTCCCAAAGTGGTCCAGGTGGACCCCCAGGGGTCCACGGGAGACTCATCGGGGTTCTACGTTGGTGTACGCAAATTTCCATAGTTAGATCTAATCTTCACATTTTTTGTCGAGTTTTGCGAATATGGTAGAAATATAGCTGCAGGGGGTCCACCGGAACCAGCTAAATTTAGAAAGTGGTCTATGAGAAAAAAAAGTCTGGGAACCTCTGATCTACCGTTTACTGACAAAACCCTGTGCGATCTACCAGTTACGTACTCAATGAAATTTTATATAAATGACGCGTTGGAACGGCGATTGAAAAATGATACAAGATAATATACGCGCAGCGGTTGGTGAGCGCACTCTGTTCTACGTATTTTACGTATATTAAATTTATATGTTTTTGGCAAGCCACGGTCGACTGAACCAATAGCTGCGATTGTCCGATCGATCGACCGGTTGGCCAACCCTGTTATAATTATACAGTTTAGAATCTTCCGTAGATGTTATAGGTGGCTGTAGTCACTTTTCATGAGGTTGTATGTTCGTTGCATGACATGAAAAACAGCAATTTTACGTGGAATTTATATGTTGAGGGATTGAACATCAAAACTTATTATTAGCAGAGTCTTCGTTTATCATAATATTAAATAATCAGAACCGTACATTTTAACTATCTATTAAGGAGGTTTATGTTCAAGTTAAGGACAATGATTATATTATTATAGCTGATAACTATTTGCAGTTTTATTTTCTAAAATTGAATTTACTTGTTTACTGCGTCTCGCAAATGGCTTTGGCGACACTGTGCCGCTTGATACGACGTTGGTGTTTAAATTATAAAATACTGTTATTTAGGTCTATAAAGTAGCGAACAAAACTGAAACCTGGGAGATTTGTGAAGATCGAACAAATAAATAAACAGACGCCAAGGAAACAAAAAATAATTTCTGTTTTAATTTAACCGAAATTATTTTTAGATCGACTAATTATGGGCCTTAATTAGTCGATCTAACTTAGATTTTTGAAATATTCTTAATGTGCAGACAATTATGTTTTACAATTTTATAATACTATAGACTAGCTATCGCCCGCGGCGCCGCCTATGTGGACCTCGGGTGTACGTGTGACAATTTGTTTAAAGTTTCATCGCAGTCAAATGAATCGTATAGGAATGCATACGGGACAAAGAAACATTTTTTTTATAAATACACTAGCTAATCCGGTAAACTGCACACCATCTAAATTTTTTTTTTCAATTTTCGGTTGTTATTTTGTGTTTTTCCTAATTTAATTTTTTCATGAACCACCTCTGTACTGAGACGAACAAAACAAAAAAAGTATTCAAATCGGTTGAGCTGTTTTCGAGTATAACGCACCATGCGTTATACTCGAAATTTTAAATATACAGATTGATTTTTAAATATACAGATATGGATGAACAAAAAAGTAAAAACAATTTTTAGACAAAAAAGTCTAATGTCTTAAAAAGTAATGTTTTGTCTTTATTCATTCTCTTCTTCTTAAACTTTTTATTCATTTAAAGATTATTTTTTACTCCATAGTTCAAAATTCAGTAAATGCATGTTTAACTCTTTTTTAAACTACAATTTTATCATGTTAGAATGAGTATATTTATTGGGCTTTAGTATAAAACTATTATTTGTAATAACAAATAATAGTTGTTAATAATCAATTCTTATTTCTTTTATTTTTAAGTAATAACTTAAAACTAAAAGAAATAAGAATTGATTATTCTGCGGTTTTCAAATATTTCTCCTATTTTTTTTTCTATTACAGTATAAATCCACAATGCAGAACTACATTGCATTGTAAAGGACCGCAATATAGACCACCAAGGTGCATTGGTTAACCGTAAATTGTAAGCAGCGCTCGGCAATAATTTTATTGGTAATGCAATAAGTTTTGCTGTTTTTGTACGAATCGCGTGCGCGCTTGATCGACGACCGGATATTATAATTTGTTAACACTTATGTTGTAATCAAATTGTAGTTTATAAATAGTATGTTACGTTGAAAAAAGCAACTAATCCGGTAAATAAATACTCACGTGTGATAAGAAACGCCTTTTGTTTAGATTTGCTGTACAATTATGGTTACAGTTGGAAATAGCACAATCTATCTTATCTATAGTATAGACCAGAGGTTCCCAGACTTTTTTTTTCACATAGACCACTTTCAAAATTTGGCTGCTTCCGGTGGACCCCCTGCAGTTACATTTCGACCATATTCCCAAAACTCGACAAAATATGTGAAGATTAGATCTAACCACTTTGAGAACTAGGGTATAGACTATTATAAAATTGTTAAATATCAAATTTTCAAAAATCATTAATATTTAAAAGAAAACTATTCTGATCGACTAATTAAGGTCTTCTGAACTTGGGTTAATCGGTCGATGTTTGTTTGTTCGTGCTTCATGCAAAAACCAGGAAGTAGATTTTGGTGAAACTGTTACAGTCTTAAAGATACTATTCTGACTTAAATACTTCAGCATGTTTCATCAAAATCGATCTAGTAGGATTAAAGATACAGCTTGATCCCTGTTTTAGTAGCCGCTGTTAAGGTACGAGAGGTTAAGTAAAAGTAGTTCTAAGGCTTTTTATATACATCTATGATTGTGTCGGGATTTCCCATGTACCGGAAAACCGACATTCACGCGGGCGTAGCCGCGGGCAAAAGCTAGTATGACACAACACAATTCGGCTGGCCAATTTTAAAACACAGTAGGGAAATTTTTCCCTAAAATGATTTTATTGCATTTTTGGATTAACGTAATAAAGCTCTATTGAATTCACCGACTCCCGTAGTTATGTCACAAGTAGAAATCAAGATACAACATTTTTATTACAAATGTACCAGATAGGTAGTAGCAGTAGTACAAAAACGGTCTTTTGGACCCTCGTGTTAAATTTCATTGAAAACACTTACTGGATTTTTAAACTGCGCAGCCGAGATGTTCGCAATATAGTACTTAGTATTGATGCGCATGCCCCGATCATTTTTTCGTTCTGTCTTGGTATATTTTTATGT
Source organism: Thaumetopoea pityocampa (assembly GCA_017165845.1). Classification (NCBI taxonomy): domain Eukaryota; kingdom Metazoa; phylum Arthropoda; class Insecta; order Lepidoptera; family Notodontidae; genus Thaumetopoea; species Thaumetopoea pityocampa. Next base: position 59,001 of record WUAW01004005.1, on the reverse strand, counting down.
CAAACCCGCAGTTTCAAAAATGTAATAGTAGTGTGTCAGCAATACATTGACAAAAATTCAACAACCAATAAAAATATATTCAAAATATTTAATCTATTCTAAAATTGGTGCAGTGGTTTTTGTTTGATGATGCCTACAGTACTTAAACTACGATTGTATTAGCTTTATAAATACATTACTTATTGATTGTTATTTTTTAGCTCTATACCCATCAAGGCGACGATATAAATAAACTACAGCTGATGATGTCATTTAAAGCCTGTCCTATTTTAGACTGTAAGCAAAATATTATCAAAAACCCCATCAGAATTGATTCCGTAGATTTTGTTTAAAAATGCTATAACGCACATCTTCACTGTTACGATTTTATCTCCTTTATCACTTACGCAGATCACTTCGTGTTACATTGGACATATGTTGCAAAGTCCTTTTCCGTAGTAAATAAAAATTTCCTAATCAACAGGATCGGCTCCTGTAATAACAGTACATGCCATTCCTAACTTGGAAACTCATTTTGCCCGAGTTGTAAAATTTAATTTTTAATAAATAAATTTTGCGCGTTACACAAAAGTGTACAGCTTTAAATTTGTACACTTTTGTGTTACGCGCAAAATTTTATTAATTACATTTTGCGTGAAAAGGTACTGGGAGCTTAGTGTAAATGAAACGAAACAGTATGTTTGCATATTTGAACGACGGAACTTATTTTTTATTTTTGTGTTTGTATGGGTTGCCTGATTATTTATTTTTGTGTCTTTCGTATGTTTTTTTCCCAAATCTGAGTTTTTCAAGTTAAAACGTTATCTTCGTAAAATAATTGTTCAAAATAAGCTTGAGGTAATCGCGTGCTGGATTTAGGTTCTACCACTCATGGTTGGAAGATCCTATGGGTGGGAAGTACCTATCGGTGGTAGAAAACTATAGTTTCTTCATCCTAAACATACTCCAAATTAAGACAGTGTCTACTGGTATTGTCACCAGCCGGGACAGCCTGCTTACGTCAGTTCGATGCGTCTTCCAAAATATGGAGAACAGATAAAGATTAGTATATAAATTTTATTGTTAGAAAATCTGTCATTGGATTATTAATCTGTATTTGGATGGATTTAAATTTAAAATCTCCAGATCTGGCGGCGAAGCACTTTTCACTAGGCTTGCGCTCCTCTATCAATAGTGGTGTGTTTTTGAAACATATTTTGAAAATCTAGTACGTGGTCAGTGCTACCCACATAAGTACTGCCCAACAGATAACTTTTGTATTATTGATAAATTTTAACTATGAAGTAATGTTTGTTGCCAATTAGTTGGTAAATTAGCGGAAGGTATATGAATGGAACATTGTAAGTACATTGGTGGTGTAGTGGTTATAGACACGACTTACGATGGTAAGGTCGCGAGTTCGATCCCAGATTTGGTCCCGAACCATTGATTATTCTAATTCATGTACGGTCTATATTATAGACACAAATATACTCAACGGAGAAGGAAAACTTCGTGAGGAAACCTGCATATCCACGTGGGTGTGTCAAGTCCATCAATCCGCACTAGGCCACCGTGGTAGACTACGACCTAATCCCCCTTCTGATCAGGGGAGGTCCACGCCCTTGTAGTGGGGACGAATATGGACAGGCGGAGGATATGAATGGACTTACTGCCTAGAACATTTTCTAGCAGTCGATCTTTGGATTTCATAAATGTCTTGCGTAATTTATATCAAAAATATAATGTAAATATAACTTCATACATATGACCACTATTCTCACCCTGGACGGACTTTTGAGCTCTGGCAACATTTTTACAACCGTAATTCTCCCCGGATTCCACAAGTGTTTAATATACATTACACTTTACTCTAACTCGAGCGAGACATTATATTTTATGAAATTCCGTTTGAAACAGACAAGAGCTTATCCGTAATATCACTTTGATATAACAGTGAAATAAACTTATTTTAAAATTTGACAAACTTAAGGGTGTAGGTAGTCTATGCATGCCTATCAGAGTAGAGATTAATAGTTACGAAACATTTTAGAATGCAGACCTTTTTAATTTCTTAAACATTGTTCTGATTTTTGTTCTATCAAATTCTACAGTAGAAAATTATTCAAAGGAATAAATTACAGACGTTCCATTATGAATCTAGAGAATCCTTTGAAATATGATCTTGAATGTGGTACCAACACAATAATATCATAATTGCATCTCGTCTATGGGCTGTACGAGAACCTGTTGAAGGATTTAGAGAAATGCGATTGATTTAAAAGTCAGATTCTGTGGAGGCCTTCTGGGGGTCGGACTCGTGTGAAGACCTCTAGAGCATTGTAACTAGTAGGTGTATTAACTTACTAGCTTTAGCCCGCGGCTCCACCCGCATAAATGTCTGTTTTCAGCTACATGGGAAATCCCGAAACAATCATAGATTTATTTAAAAAGCCTAAGAACCACTTTTACTTGACCTCTCGTTCCTTATCGGCGGCTAATAAAAGAGGGATCAAGTTGTATCTTTTATTCTACTGGACCGATTTTGATGAAACATGCCGCAGTATTTTAGTTGGAATAGTGTCTTTAAGACTGTAATAGTTTAATCAAAATCTACCTGCTGGTTTTTGCGTGAAGCCCGAACAAACAAACATCGACGGATTTGGATTCAGAAGCCCTTAATTAGTCGATCTGAGTGGTTTATTTTTAAATATATTTGATTTTTGAAAATTTGACATTTAACAATTTTATAATAGTAAAATAGTTTTTAATTATATCTTCAGGAGCGTCTGAGCAACGAGGAGGTGACGCGATTGAGCGACGTGCGCAATTTGGTGAACCAGCTGTACGAAGCGCTCAACGTTCGTGAACACCAAATTCGCAAAGAACGCGAACTTCGATCTCAGCTCGAGAAACTTAGCGCTGAGCTGCAGCCTTTGGAAGAGGTGAGTTTCATGTGATGATCTTACTTCTTGCCGTAACAACCCCAATCAAGTCCTACTTTCTAACACCAAAAAAACCAAATTTTCCTTTTTTTACCAATTCGTCTTGATTTTTCTGACGTGATAATCACATAGTCAAAATCATGAATAAACATGACAGCACGCTAAACCCAAAACCGGAGTGGAAATTATCGAATAGCGATCGAGATTGAAAAGCGCCGCGTGGGTAGACCTTTCCCTCGTTGTAACTGCAGAAGTGGTGAAATAAAATGGTGTTCTAGACTGTGTCGTAGGACACTTTATGAGTAGATGCAAAGGTGGCACTCTATGATGGGCCTCTATATTTGGAAGTTTTCAGGCAGTTAATCCTTTCATGATATGAAATATGTCACTGCAAATGTTTTGTATCTGATTGTAGAGCATCAAACTCGCGCAGTAGCTGCTTGCGGCTTACTTGCTATTTGTTTGGTTACTACCCATACCAATAACACATTATCTGATGTGTTCAGGGTAGCATAAATTGTATTCTGAGTCAAAATTATATTCGCAAAAAAAATGTGACATCAGTTTTGGTGCACCCGACGCTTTTTATATCTGTAATTTTTATTGTTTAGAGTTTAGTCATGTAATGTATTTTTTTTTCAGAAGCGCATCAATCTCGAGGTTGAGACGTCCCGTCGTACTTCCGCCCTCACGTGGTTTGGACTGGGTCTCATGGGCGTGCAGTTTGGAGTGCTGGCTCGGTTGACTTGGTGGGAATACTCTTGGGACATCATGGAGCCAGTCACTTACTTCGTCACTTACGGCACTTCAATGGCCGTTTACGCTTACTTCGTTTTGACTAAGCAGGTATGATCAGCATTGTTGGCCTCGGATGGATTTTATAGATTCAATACCCAATAAACAGATGTTTGGCACTTGGAAAAAATCTCATGCTTCATCATAATTCATCAAGTCATAAGTCTGCAATACTTATAAATATTCATCATCAGCCCCTGGAAATCCACTGCTGAACATGGACCTTCAAAAGGAGGAATTTTCCATAATGTTCACGCTTGGCAGACGTTTTGGAGATCACAGTAGATTTTGGTTAAATAACAGATTGCCGCTGCTGTACATTAATTATTATTTAATGCGTTAGCTTGTTCCCGCAGCATCCACAGAAAGAGTTGAAGAGATTACAAATATTATTTACCCTTAAATCGTAACATTTAATGTTTTACAGGAATACATACTGCCAGATGTTAAAGATCGGCAGCACCTACTGACGCTCCACAAGAAGGCGAAAAAGATTGGCCTCGACATCAGCCAATATAATTACCTGAAGGATGAGGTACGGTCCGCGGTCTTTAACGTGTAAACACTTGACACGGCAGCGCTTGCCCACTTGTCGCAGGTTTGGGTGTTTTTATGTGGCTTCAAAGGGTTTGTTGTTTCGGGCGACGGTCGTCTGACCCCCACATTCTCAATAAATCCGAGCTCAGTTCGTTGATTAGAAGGACGCATAGCCAGGAGGTGAGCACGGCTGCCGTTCCTAGATGGTTGGAGGCTCCATACAATTTGAGCTATGCACCAATAAAAAATATGTATAATTACTTAAAATTAAATCTTTGAAACGTCTTATGACATTATTATAAGCTCTTAATTATATTTTCTTTCTTGTTATCCTATATACTAGTATCAATTCTGATGTCACACAACTTAAACTAAATTTAGGCTCTATCTTTTTCTAATGCCACACATCAAAACGAGATAGCAAACATTTTTAACGAGTACCAATCTATATTTCTGTCAAAAGGTACAAAAATGTTGCGTTTTTGCGTATCTTTAATCGGCATGCTCTGAGGCCACATCTAAATTTGTATGTAGAACTTAATTTTGACATATCCAAACAAAACTGACAGCGCTGAAATTGTTGCTATCCCTTTTTGGCGTTTAGCATCAGAAAAAGATAGGAAGAAAGAACAACAAGAACAGAATTACTATGACTGTGTATGTTAAGTGAAATGAAACCACTGTTTAAAAATGTTTATTACGGTACATCCCGTAACATAATATTCGAATCGTAGTTTTAAATTAGAACTAGCGACATCAAGTACTACCATAAAACTGCGATAAATATTTGTCGAGCGAAATTATCGTAATAAAATATTGTGGTCGCCTAGGAAGGAATACAGAGAGACGGACTTCCAGCCTGATTAACAAGGGCGATACTCACGATTGGCACAGCACCGGAAAAATGGCGTGATACTGCAGAAACCTATAGCTGACATTTGGTTATAAACTGCTAAAAGAACTAAGCTAAGCGTCTAAGCATCACATTGTGTCACTGTGTTTATTTTAGCAGTATAATTCAATCATGCCAGTGACGATTGAGCTTTTGAAGGCTCTCGTTCATTCGGACTATTGACCGTTATAAACAATTCGTCATTATTATCATATAGGCCCACAGATGTCCACTGCTGCACATAGGCCTCCTCTAATAATCGCCACATCGAGCGGCTATGAGCTGCCTGCATCCACCGATTGCCCGCAACCGCCACCATGTCATCTAGTCCATCTAGTCGGGGGTCTACCCGCATTACGCTTTCTGATCCGGGGTCGCCACTGTGGCAACCTACTTCACTACATAGTACCACACATCCTCAATAGACGGCGCTACTCTTGAGCGACGACATTAGAAGTCTGAATCACGCGAATGAAGTTTGATAGCGACTTAACTTATATACAGCGTCCCAACATCAACTGTTAGGGGCGGTGGCAGGCACCACCCGTCGGAAGATCTTTCCTTTTCCGATACTGCCACTTTTCGACCCTATAGTTAATGACGTAATCATCAATGTCNCAGACGGCGCTACTCTTGAGCGACGACATTAGAAGTCTGAATCACGCGAATGAAGTTTGATAGCGACTTAACTTATATACAGCGTCCCAACATCAACTGTTAGGGGCGGTGGCAGGCACCACCCGTCTGGTCGGAAGATCTTTCCTTTTCCGATACTGCCACTTTTCGACCCTATAGTTAATGACGTAATCATCAATGTCATCATGGATCATAATCATCTCGCTAGAACTTGTATGATGACGGTGATAATCACGTCGGGGTCACCAGTTAATACCAAATAACCTGCCCTTAGTTAGTCGATCTGAATATTTTTAAATATCTTTGATTTATAAGATTTAACATTTAACAATTTTATAATAGTATTATAATAGTAAGACTAAAATAAACTTTCATTATTTCAGATAGCAAAAGTAGAAAAAGACCTTGCTCGTCTACGTGATCCCCTCCAGATTCACTTACCTACCACTTACGGCGGCAAAGGCGGTGATGATAAACGTTCTCCCCTTACCAAAATCAAGGACATGCTGGAGGAAACCAGCAAAAAGATGAAGATCACGTAATATTGGCTGAAAGCGACGCGCCGAAAGTTCTAGAATAATCTAGAACGAGGCGGGTATGTTGGTTGTTTATAGGGATAATAGTAACGCTTGTTGATATTTGTAATGTAATTAGTTAATGCTCGTGTAAGATGTTAAAAGTACTTTGGGATAAGTAATCAATTATGTAGGTAGTTTATTATAACTTTATGAGGTTTAGATAAACAAATTCATTTAATTTTAATTTTAGTCAAAGGACGCGATTTAGAAATTTCAGATAAATTTATATTTCTTCAATGTGAGTTACATTATGTCATTTGAAAATTTATAAAATTATTGAATTATTTTTTATAAAATCTACATAAAAATTCTAAAATACAATTTATATATATAGGCTTATAGAGCGAGGAATGTCTTTACAAAGCGGGCCGTATCAAAAATATATAGCTTTCCGTATCAAGCTTTTCACTTACCTGCCTCCGAGAGCTTCTGAAGATGTCGGTCTAAGCTCTTGGTTGGCAGGTGGGTGAAGGGTCTAATACAGAAGATAATATTCGATAATAATAATAATTATTCATGCAATATATGTGCATTACGGTTTGTTATTAACATTTATAACATGTTTTTTGTTTGTTATAACAGTTATTATTTGTATTATTTGTGATCTCGAATTATTTTCGTCGGCACTCGTGTGCTGATGTTGTTCCAACGTGCTTTTGTATCTCGACACGAGCATTTTGTTCTTCTATGTCGTTATCCGTTGTAAAGTACTGAAGTAGTTGTAAGTTCTTTTTCACAAACTTAGGTGGTCGTATTTTTTATTATATTAAGTCAAATAAATATAGAACACAGCAGAAAGAAACTAGGTACATCGTTTTAAAACCAAAGTTACGTTTTGTCCCACAATTTCTTGCCTTATAATTTTGTAACGAATGTAAATGTTAAAACTATTTGACGATTATCTATCTTAAAAAAGTTACACCGTTTAGTCAATCTTCTTTTCAAACTTAGACATATCTTTGCAAAAATTAATGTACATTTTTATGTTATAGGTAGGGAAATAAATTGTTTTATTAGACACAATAACGGTTTAAATGTATTAAAAACGAAAAACCGTATTCTGTCTAAAATAAGTTGAAATATAAATAAATTGCTAGAATCCGAAACCGAGCTTTACTAAATAAACTACTAAACTGTATTAATTTAATATGTTTTGCTTATGAAAAATTGCCAAACTAACAACTTAGTAAGTGATGCTTATGAAAATTTTTAATTACCTACCGAGTAAACCTAAAAATATTGATACTCGTAGTTATAACAAAAAAGTTTTGGGTACTGTCAACCTTAATTACTAAATAATATAGTTTAAAATATGTTTTTATTATGTTCGTATTTTAGCCAAAATTAATTTTCTAGGCTTCTTAATTTTAAATAAAAACAAAAACAGATAAAAGTCATCTCTTGCATGCATCTGTTATTTTTGTAAATGTATGAAAGATACAAATACAGATACCTTATATCTTCGAAAGAATCACTAAGTATATTGTTTTGAGATCGAAATTCAACGTGTTGGATAAACGTCAACAGCTTGATCTTCGACGAATCTATTTTCTTCTACTGCTACTCTCAATCTCATGCTTACATAATATCGTCTTCAACTTTCTGAGCTAAACTATTTTCGGTTTTAACGTAACGTAATTTTGGAATAACTACGTTTTCTTTTTGTTTTAAAACTAAATTATGACGACGAAGGTTAAAATCTTTTGGCCGATTATGGTGACAATTTTTTGAGAATTGGCCACTTACTTGATTTTTTTATAATAATCTTGCTCAGAAATATGTTTCCTATTAATTATTTAAATAAGACATGTACTATTATTTTAAATATAATATTTAATTTTGTTTTATGGTAATATTCATTTTATCACAATGTAGGTGCCAATAATATAGACTACAAAATAAATATGTGATGGGATGTTTTAAATAATTTATTATTTTTATTGATGGAATCTAGTCTTTTAACTGATATGCTTTTCGTTTTAAGAAAAAACTATGATTTCAATATAAATATCATACTAATCAATTATAGTTGTTATGTAACAAAATAGCAAATTTCCTTGTTTTTAAAGAAAAGTTAAATCAAATTTGTTATTAAAAGAACGAAAATTTAAAGACACAGATACAAGTCGATCGAACAATTCAAAGAACTTTGCTGTTTATGTATTTGTATGATCATACAAATACATAAACAGCAATTATAAATAAGGTTTACAGATAAGGTTTGTACATACATTCCGGGAGCGCGTAATTATCAACCGGCCACAGAAAACATTAACACTTATACATAAATCTATGTATAAGTGTTAATGTTTTCTGTGGCCGGTTGATAATTACGCGCTCCCGGAATGTATGTACAAACCTT